>JAXCMG010000127.1:1498547-1562830 GCA_034642415.1 Podarcis siculus | reverse complement strand
CTTCTTCTTCTTCTTCTTCTTCTTCTTCTTCTTCTTCTTCTTCTTCTTCCTACTGACAAAGTAATAATAATAAATAAATAAAAATTAAAAATGTGCACCGCACCACTGAGACCATTCCATTGTAACTATTCAACCTCCCCAAAATTCTACACCTTTGACCCCTTTCTGTTTTAACAGTACAAATTCTACAAACACCTTCCATATCTCCTCAAAATAATTTCTCCTATGTGTTCCTGGTCTTACCTTAATGGCACATGTTAATTTATCATTAATAGCTATATCCCACACCTCTGTATACCATTCTTCCATTTTATATTCTGCTTGCCCCTTCCACTTCCTAGCTATAATAACTTGTGCAGCTGTCAATAAATTTGTGAGCAAGTCCTTCACAGCCTGCGAACCTTCCACCCAATCGTCATTCAATAATAATGCTACCTGTGGACTTTCGGTCAGCTTTGACCCATTGATTTCTGTTATCTCCTTAAACATCCTTTGCCAGAAAAAATTGTATATATTTGCACCCCCACCACATGTGAACATAATTTCCTGTTTCCTGGCATCCCCTCCAACATAACACTGAATAGTCCTTGTTTATTTGATTTAATCTGACTGGTGTTAAATACCATCTCCAAACTAGAGACTTACTTCTGATGAGACATGTATAGGACCGTGCTGTGAAACCAACCACCACTGATAAAATGCTATCTGTTCACCATTCTTACAACATCAATGGGGAATCAGTGGTTCCCTATATGTTGCTGGTCTACAACTGCCATTGTCATTGACCATTGACCATGCTGGTTGTGGTTGTTGAGAACTGAAGTCCAAACAACATCTGGAAGGCCACTGGTTCCCCACCCTTGCTGTACAAGACAGTGATAAAAAAAACATAAAGGAAAATAGCTATAAGGAAGTGTAATTCCAAAAATATCCAAGTTCTGCCTAGGTTTTATTTTCAGTTGTTGGTGATATTCTCAACACTGAGGGTAGATGTTCCATAGTGAATACATAGATTGCCAGTTCTCCTCTAATTTACCACAATAATTGACAGTCTGGCAGCACTCTGGGAAACCAAATTGACTTACCTAATTCATGTTAATATCGGCTCTTGGATCTAATATTTCTTGCTCCCCAAATGAAAGGAAAGGAGTGAGGGCTCTCAGCCACTTCAAAGGGTTGTTTACTCAAAAGTAAGTCCTACTGAGTTCAGTGAGGCTTACCCACTACTAAATGTGTTTGGGACTGCAGAAAACGGTTAGTCGATGAATAATCCAAATTAGGGGGGAAAATCAGATTTGCAAGAATGGACTCCATTGAAAAGCACTACGCTTGAGGTCATGTCAGGTGATATGAAAGTTTTGTCTGTGCTGCTAGATCTGCAATGGCCTGTTTACCTTTGCGTATCAGCACTGGCTATTGAGACAGACAGCTTATAGAAAGCACATTTTGTCTGTTTTGCTGGCAGTGACACAATCTCATGGCAATATACAGCTTTCACACATGTGGGTAGGAACACACATCTCCAATGACATATCATCTAATGATGTGGGTGCCATCATCCATGCCATCTGCACCAACTATAAGATGAAAAATAGCATAGCAGTAGCAGCCATGTTCCTGCCAGGAATATATGAAGCAGGCCACAACAAGATGTGCTAAGATTCTACATCTGGGTGGTCATGCAAGATCTCACACCACAATATTAAAGCTTCTGGAATTTGAGATTTCAGTTTAATGCTAGCGCCATGGAAAAAAACTGGTTCACACTAGGGAGAACATCATGCCATCCACACAGGGAGAGCTGGCAGGGAAGTCCCTGTTATAGGCACAAGTTCACTACACACCAGAAATGTATAGGAAGAAAACTGATGCTGTACCTATTAAAAAGCTATTGTTGGGCAGTATGGATTGTAGCCTTGGGCGTTGTTCCTAGGGGATATATGAAATTCACCTTAGTTCTATAAATCATTAGCATCCTGCATCAGTTGTTTTTAATGAGCCGAAATGAGAAGTCTTGTAAACTAATTTGAACAAATACGGAGTATTACTCGCAGCAGGAGACCACAGACATCAATCAGCGTGTGAAACTTGGGTTCTGAGATATTCTTGTATGAATCTTTCATCTAAAAAAAGATCCTAAGAGCTCGACAATAAATCTTGACAAGATTCTCATGTGTGTGAATGCTCGGGAGAAAACTGACGCCTCATTTCACTGTGTAAGGTAATAAAAATATTCCATTTTCAAGGCCAAGACTAAAGAGAACCTACCTGCTCATTAAAGAATAATGCAACCTGACTGTTTTACATAATGTTTTGTAAATTAAGCTTGACTGTAGCTGCCTTTATTATCAAGTCTTTTCTAAACCCCCCAGAGAAAGACCAGCTTTGCTTTGAAAAATGGAGGGTTTCACAAAGTTGCACGAGTTGGAAAGCCTTCTTCAGATGTATTCTATGATAGGAAAATTCCAAGCTACCATCACATCTCTCTCTCTCTTTCTCCCTCCCTCTGCTTTAGGTTAAATCTGCCTGAAGCCACAGAAGAGGTCTCAGCACAGTACTCGGTGACTCTGTGAAAAAGCATACAAATCAGAATTGGCACTTTCCTCCAAAGAAAACTTTGAAGAATAGCTGTCCACTTGGAATGAATGAGCTGCCTTCAAATGCAAAAGGCTGCTAGTGTTAGGCTACCTTCAAGGTTCAGAATACCCCCGAGCACTTCGGGGGGGGGGGGAGAGCATTCGACAGCCTTAAACCATGGATGCAAAGAGCCTTTTAAAATCCAAAAAGAATTTAAACTAGAAAAAAAGGACAACTATAAGGGAGAGGAGAAGCTTGGAGCAAAATGATCATTATTTGGTGAGAAGAATTCCTAACATATTGTATATGTTCTCTGGTCTCATGGTGTTAAGACTATTTGTTGGCTAAATTTAAATGCCCTTCACCCAGGTTTGGAATTGCCCAAGAAAGATGTTAAATTATTTTTGTATGTCACAACTGCTGCTCGTATTTCGTTAGCTAAAAAGTGGAAAACCCAAGAATTACCAACAATAGAAGAATGGCAGATGAAGATGATGGATTTTTCGGAGCTAGCCGACCTAACCGGAAGAGTCCGCGACCAGAAGGAGGAGGAGTATCAGGAAGAATGGAATGAATTTAATGATTATTTAGTTAAATTTGCTAAGTTAAACTAACTGAAAATAGCTTGCAGATACTTAATGGGCTAAGGATTTTATTTATGTTAAGTGATGAATTAATATGTTTAATTCCATAAGGTGAAGATCTAAGGATGTTAATGCTTAAGTTAAATTTTAAAAAAATTGGGATTTGGAAAACCGTTAAAAGGACATGCAATGAAATTCAACCAAAGGGAAGTGGGGAAGTCACTTAATAATATTAATAACTGTAATTTTCAATAAGGCTATGTTTGTTTGTCTTGTTTGTCTTGTGTGTTTGTTTGTTTGTTTGTTTATAATATTGTGAAAACTAATAAGTTTTTTGGAAAAAAGAAAAGAAAAGAAAGAAAGAAATGCCCTTCACCCAAACTGTATTTACATGACTTATCTTTGCTGGAATGGGCAAGATCCGGTCAAAAGCGCTTTTGAGTCCCATTTCTTTCAAGAATTACAGATGTGTTTAACTCTCTCGTCGAAATAAAGGGGACCGCAGTGTGCTTAGATCGCACATGCTGGAAAGTTGGTCTGTTGTGGTTTCAGATTTAAGGCACAATTAAATGTATGAACAGGAGGAAGGGTGAAAACAAGGACTGCTTGATGCAACATTGCATAACCTCCACGGAAACAAATCAGAGCAAATGCTCAATAAATAGTTGATGCTGTCTAGCCACCCTGCAAGCTTTGCACAAACAAATTTGGGTGAATGCTCAATAAACAGATCATCCATCGACTGTTTGGCAATGCAACCTTCTTGCAGTCCTTTTTGCTGGTGGACCAGTTGCAACAAGCATACAAGACTATTAATGAGGAGGCCTGAGTGATTGATGGGTGTTAATTTTATTTCTTTCCTCTAATTGATGGTGCGCCACACCCATGTTAGATGCTTGCACCCATCTCCCCTAAAACGGAAACGGTTGGATTTGCTCTCAAAGTTAGTGAAAGAAAACACCAGGACGGTGTTGTTATTTGAGTGTTAATATACAGGGTTGCAGTGAAGTAAGAGTCCATGTGTCTGTATTTCTAATCAGGGGATTGCATGCAAAATAGCAATTTGTTAGTGGAAATTACAATGTATGTCCTCTTAAAGGAACCTGGAATTAGTTTACATAAACAACAGTGAGAAATGGAATTATTTCACATATGTATAGGGGGTTTTGGTTTCATATTCCATCTGATTGACGTGTCTGAATTGGCCATCACCGTGCTAAATTTCTGTATTTATTAAGGAGAGAGAGAGAGAGAGAGAAAGAGAGAGAAGGGAAGAAGTTCTTATTTTCTATTATGATATTGTTCTCACAGTGCTATGAAACAATCCTTTCCTTCTTAAAATAAGGTTGCAGCAAGTCAAGGTATTAAATTAAAGTGGGGAAAAAAATTTCTACCAAGTCACTTAAGCACACTCATTATTATGGCCCTTGCCACCTCAGGCCACTGGAGAACTTATAATTTAGTCAGCATTATGCAGTTTGAAGTGTTTTATGTTCTGCATGGGAGCAGGCTGCAATTCAAATATCATTGGCCATGAAAAATATGCACATACATTTAGCATGGAAAATCTCCAAGGGCATGACAGAAGAGACGGGCACATGTTGCCTCAGCGTGATGGGGAATTTCTCTGAATTAATCATTTGGACATAGTTTATCACCATTTTAGAGTTTTGCCAGAGACATTTCCTCCCCATTTGTCGGAAAGGCTTATTATACATGCACATCTCCAGAAGATAATAAGGCCAAAGCCTTTGATGCTTAAAGGCAACTGGCTCTGTTAGATTCTGTTATGACACAGACAACTTCTCCACTGACAGAGCCGTTCAGATAACAGGAGTAATTGCTTATTTTATTGAGTTTAGGGAATTGTGTTCCATTCTCCCTCCTTGCCTATTACATCAGTTATTATGACCTGTCTTCTGTCATAATTTAGTGGGGAGTGTAGAATATGCATTCTGAAAGCATTTACTGAAAGAAAAGAAGAACGCTCTATTTAAATATTTCGTCCATATTCCCAAAGTGCATATAGTATAATTTTTATAGGCTTACCTGAAGCTCCATACTGCTATTCAGGATCGTGTTTGCCAACGTCAAAAAATGGCTTGTGTTTTCAGTAATTTGGGGGCACTATTTGTGAAAATAGTGGCCTGTTTGTTTATGTTACTCTCTCAGTTGCAGTGATGAGTGAGCTGAACACAGCTTGCCACCCAAACAATTTAAGGGTTTTCTTTTTAAATAAAAAATTTCTTTCCTGTCATTGCAATTCCCCCCCAATTTTCTGTAAGCAAAAATTGAAACAAAAAAGATTCAGGTTAGAGGAGGGGTAAATCTCAACCTATTGCCATCCCCCCTCCCTCAACCTAACCCCCTTTTTAGAAACTTGCAGAAGATTTGGGTACTTGCAGGAAAGACTGTGGTACAATCCCCATTTTGAGTTAGACTCATCTAGCTCAAAGGCGCCTAATTCAAAATGGGATCCAACTTGATGAGTGTGCATAGCTTCACATTTTGAGTTTCATCCACTTGAAGCAGTGGCAGACCTACATTTTTGGGTCTCTGAAGCTTGACCTGTCATGGGGGCAACTTTGCAACCAGCAATGGTGTCTGTGTAAGCACTGTTATCTTCTTCAGTGGGGTTGTTCCACGACAGATCAGCACCCCTTTACAACATCTGTGCTATTGGCCTTCAAACTTTGGGATTGTTGAAACATATACAACAACAACAACAACAAAAAATCAATTTGAGTCGTGCAACTCAAACCAGGTCTACTAGATCCCAAAAATTTAAGCAGTGTAAGACTAAGGTCCGTATAGTAAAAGCTATGGTTTTCCCAGTAGTGATGTATGGAAGTGAGAGCTGGACCATAAAGAAGGCTGATGGTTGAAGAATGGATGCTTTTGAATTATGGTGCTGGAGGAGACTCTTGAGAGTTTCATGGACTGCAAGAAGATCAAACCTCTCCATTCTGAAGGAAATCAGCCCTGAGTGCTCACTGGAAGGACAGATCCTGAAGCTGAGGCTCCAGTACTTTGGCCACCTCATGAGAAGAGAAGACTCCCTGGAAAAGACCCTGATGTTGGGAAAGATGGAGGGCACAAGGAGAAGGGGACGACAGAGGACGAGATGGTTGGACAGTGTTCTCAAAGCTACCAGCATGAGTTTGACCAAACTGCAGGAGGCAGTGGAAGACAGGAGTGCCTGGCGTGCTCTGGTCCATGGGGTCACAAAGAGTCGGACACGACTAAACGACAACAAATCATCTCTTCTCAGTCTCATCTTTACCAGGCTAAACATACCTAGCTCCCTCAACTGTTGAAGAATAACACAAGCTCACAGCCTTTCTCTTCCTTAGTCTCCTTTTACCTCAGTCTCCCTCTAGCTCCTGTACCTGTTTATGAAGCTGGACCCAATATGAAGATTCAGTTCTAACCATTAAATGTTAGACCAGGAGAGAACATTTTAATGAGTTTGCGTAAAGTTCCCTATTCAGGTGAAGGCATTTAAACAGGTTCCCCCAGCAGAGCTAAGGTGAAATCATTTAAACAAGGGCACACACTGTACCGAAACATAGAGCTCAACTGAAGGCTTTTTAAAGGGGTGTTTGCCGAAGTTACTGATTTCTGTTTTTAAGGACCTGCATCACAAGACACGGAACAGTGAATTTTAAGCTAATGGATGTTCTACTGCACTCCAGTGGAAGGAACAACTTTTGGGAACTTACTAAGTGGGCACTGATTTTTTTTAAAATAGTAGTCTGCCTGCTGTCTAGGTCCTCTAAAGATGGAGGCCATGGTCTGGAGGCCATTTTACAGGAAGTCTGCCTCCGTGGCATCGCTGCCGAAAGAGAAGCTGTTAGCCCTTGAACCACTTCCACTTTCATCTAAGCTAGGGAACATGGTGGACAACTCCTTGCTGACACATCTCTGACACAGCTGAATAGCTAAAAACATAGGGGTGGGGGAAATCACTAGGGTTGCCATATTTCAAAAAGTAAAATTCCTGACACCCACAAATTTGTGGAGCTTTTTTTTTTTGGGGGGGAACCTAAATTGTTGAGCTTTTTTGGGCAAACTTCCCCCCAAAATAGCGATTTTTAAAAAAGCTTTTGGAGCCGTTTCCATCACAAATTTCCCTCCTAACACCATTTTAACACCTGAAAACCAGGACATGTCTGGAGTTTTCCTGACGTATTGCAAGCCTACCTTTTACACTTAGACTCTGAAGCCTCCTTGATGTATTTACCCATATAATTTGGGGGTGGTAGTTCCACACATGGAAGAGGCAGTAAGGTTGTATTGGTCGCCCCTCCCATGATGTAAGGCATCTTCCCCACTCACAATGTCTACACGTTGAGCACAGATGTCTGCAAAAGGGAAGCCTACTGTGGCATTTGCCTGTTTGTTTGAAAATGTCTGTACAGGGGAGAGAGAAAGGGTTAAAATGTAGACCAATAGGAAAGCTGGAGGCGGAGCCTACCTTAGGTTTGGGGGTGGGTAGTTGGTTGGTTGGTTGGGAAAGGCAGTTGGAAAAGCAGTTGGAAAAGCAGTTGGCAGGCAGCTGGACATAGAGAGACAGTTAGTACAATTGGTTCTTGTGTGAGGGGAGGTGGAAGAGATAGAGACAGGATAAAATAAGACTAAGAAGGTAAAGAGTAACAAGGTTTGGAATGCAGTTAAAGTTTGTTTGTGTCTGCAATAAACTACACTCTTCTTTGTTAAACTGAGAACCTGAGACTAAGTGATTTACCAGGGAGGACCTGGTTGGTGGCAGCGGATTAGTGGTGTATGGGTCAATAGTCCGGGAGATGACCAGGGGCTCCATACGAATGCCACACCTACACATGTAGACCTCTATGGGTTCAGGAACCCTGGCTGTGCATAGTTGCTGATCCTGTGGAAGCCTAGCCACATGGAAGTGTAGACACATAGGGTTCTCTTTGGCAACATGGCCAGGTTCAGCATGTGGGTGGTTGGACAGGGAATCTGCATTATGTTGAAGGTGGGACAGTTGCATCACCCCACTGCTTCTTCACTGCATGGATGTGCAGTTACACATTAGCAGCATGTAAGGAGGACATAAGGGACGCGTGTGGCGCTGTGGTCTAAACAACAGAGCCTAGGGCTTGCTGAGTAGAAGTTCGGTGGTTCGAATCCCTGCAACAGGGTGAGCTCCCGTTGCTCAGTCTCTGCTCCTGCCAACCTAGCAGTTCGAAAGCACGTCAAAGTGCAAGTAGATAAATAGGTACCACTCCGGTGGAAAGGTGAACAGCGTTTCCGTGCGCTGCTCTGGTTCGCCAGAAGCAGCTTAGTCATGCTGGCCACATGACCCGGAAGCTGTACACCGGCTCCCTCGGCCAATAAAGCCAAATGAGCGCTGCAACCCCAGAGTCATCTGTGACAGGACCTAATGTTCAGGGGTCCCTTTACCTTTACCTTTAACATATAAAGTAAAGTGAGATGAGTGCCACAACCTTTACCTTTTAAGGAGGACATAAGAGTGTTCCATTTTTAGGCAACCCTGTGTATACAAAAAGCAAAAACAAACAAAAAAGGCGCATAATAAATATTTGCACATAGATATTTCCAGAAAGTGTTATAGTTCTTCATTTCATTATCTCCCCACCCGCTTTTATTATTGAGATTAGTGGGCAAAATTCAGTTAAGGCCACTCACACACCCTGTTGAAATCAATGGATTAAGCAGATTACCCCTGAGTAATTTATTTTAGTGCGTCTCAGGTGCAGTTAAGTTTCTCTGGATCATTTCCCAAATGTGTTCATATTCAAATTACGTTTCTGATCATCTTCATATGCTACTTTGTTTAATACACAAAGATCAAACAGGGTTTATCTTGCATTTTCATGGATATTATCAGATTAGATTGCATATTGACACAATTGCTAATCACAAGAAAACTGATCAATGATTATTCCTTTGGATGCAAATAAGGCATTTGGGTTTAGCCTGCCTTTTTAAATTTAGAAAGACTTAATTTTCTCAGCTTTCAACATTAGCTGATTTTGGCTGCTAATGGGATGTGCTTCTCTTACACATAGAGGAACCTACACATAGAGGAACTCACCAAAAATGTCCTTTATTTCTTCTTTTCTTCAAACACTACAATTATTATATTTTGCTATTAGATGCAGTCCTGAAATAAATGCAGTGTGTTACAAAGAGCACACAATAAAACAGTCACACATTTATATAGCATTTTTAAAAATGTTTCAGCTGACATGCATTTGGACATTACAGTCATACCCAATGGCTCAGTCATTGGTGACCCTCTGGCTTGTTTGATTTTAAGTCACCCACTAATCGGAGCCATAGGGGCAGCGGTTCTTCAGTTCTACATTTTCCTCAGTGTCTTCTATGTGGTCTGTGTCTTCTGCATGGGCAACTGAATTTCAGTGCTTCTTCCTGGAGTTCTTCCGTTGACCCTCATACAGTCCAAAACTAAGGCACCAAAGTATGGATGCAGGTCTGTGCCTTATAGAGCCTCAAGCAAGGTGCAGCTCTCACCAGACCTTCCCATGTCCCTGTTTTCCCCAAACTCACATGTGGGAATCTTTAATTTGTAGATGGTGCGTCCTAGTGGCTATTCCGCCACACTGACAGACTCTTTACTTTAAATTTCTTGGGGGAATTAGTTGAAGACTGCTGCGTCTCAGCCCAGATGAGAGTAAATTCGAAGAAAATATTGTTTGCTTGTTTGTTTGTTGTCAAAATGGCAGGCAGCGAGTAAAATGTCTCTGTGGCTTGAAGGATCAAATGAGAAGTCAGTCAGCTTGAGCCAATAAATTACTTTCTCTGTTACTTTGGTAAAAGGTTCACACTCATTCCCCCCGCCCCAAGGTAATACAGTAGCAAGCTAAAGTTTTGGGACATGTGTAGAGTTCCAGCTTTAAGAAGCTTCTTGGGAATGCAGCACATCCCTTTATGCACATCCACTAGGCTTTCCACATGTCACAAAAATTCCTGACATGTCCTGGTTTTCAGGTGTAAAAAATGGGGTTGGGGGGAGTCTTGTCGAAGTGGCAAAATGTGAGGGAAAACTTGGATGAACCGGATTTACATATAAGCTAACCAAGCTATAACTTAGGGCCCCACTCTCTTGTTGTTGTTTAGTCGTTTAGTCGTGTCCGACTCTTCGTGACCCCATGGACCAGAGCACGCCAGGCACTCCTGTCTTCCACTGCCTCCCGCAGTTTGGTCAAACTCATGCTAGTACCTTCGAGAACACTGTCCAACCATCTCATCCTCTGTCGTCCCCTTCTCCTTGTGCCCTCCATCTTTCCCAACATCAGGGTCTTTTCCAGGGAGTCTTCTCTTCTCATGAGGTGGCCAAAGTATTGGAGCCTCAGCTTCAGGATCTGTCCTTCCAGTGAGCAGTCAGGGCTGATTTCCTTCAGAATGGAAAGGTTTGCAGTCAACTCTCTTGGGGCCCACCCAAAAGTGTAAAGGGGAAAAAACTGGATGTACATTTCGAAAATATAAGATAAAAAACAAAGAAAATGAAGGCTACATACAGCAACAGTATTTTGTGTTGTGTAGGCTCCTATGATGGACCGGTACATATTTTGTAATGTGCAAATGGATTTAGATACCCATTAGGTCCATAAATTACCATATCACATATATTCAACACAAAATAGCGACAGTTTGTTGTTGACAAAGGACAGCTGGACATATAAAGGGCCCCATTACCTTCAGTAGCTTAGGGCCTCATCAAACCTAAATCTGGTCCTGCCCGGATATATGGCAACGCGATGGAAAAAGCAGCAGAAACAGCTCAAAAAGCTTAAAATCACTATTGGGGGGCGGGGGGGGGGTTGGCCAACACAGCTCAACAATTTGTGTTTGTTCCCAAAAAGAAGCTCAAGAATTTTGTGGGTGTCAGGAATTTTTGAAATATGGCAACCCTAGAAGAAAGGTATCCTGTTTCCCTGTGGCACCCTGTAGAAGAGTGCACCTCTGGAGGCGACATTTATACATCCCTCAGTTTGTGCACATGCGATCAAGGACATGTGCCAACAAGGGAGTCAAATAAGTCTCCCTGGGGCAAGGTATTCCAAAACCTGGGCATGGCAATGAAGTTTGCCTCCATCATTCCTGCCAAATGGAGCTCCACATATCTTGCTGGATCTCTGACACAGGCATCAATTCTCGTTTTCTCTTGCTGCCCATTCTGACTGGAATGCTTGGCTACCTGAGGTATGATCTATTTGTTCCAGAGATGCGGGTGGCGCTGCGGTCTAAACCACTGAACCTCTTGGGCTTGCCGATCAGAAGGTTGGCAGTTCGAATCCCCGTGATGGGGTGAGCTCCAGTTGCTCTGTCCCAGCTCCTGCCAACCTAGCAGTTCGAAAGCACGCCAGTGCAAGTAGAGAAATAGGTACTGCTGTGGCAGGAAGGTAAATGGTGTTTCTGTGCGCTCTGGTTTCTGTCACAGTGTTCCGTTGCGCCAGAAGCTGTTTAGCCATGCTGGCCATATGACCTGGAAAGCTGTCTGTGGACAAACACCAGCTCCCTCAGCCTGAAAGTGAGATGAGCGCTGCAACCCCATAGTCGCCTTTGACTGGACTTAACTGTCCAGGGGTCATTTACCTTTTAACTACCTATTTGTTCTCTTCCTGTCTTTAAAAATATCACAGATGTATTTTGGGTAAACTAGACTCCATCTGAGCCTTTTCATTGGTGAGTTGGCAGTCCCTCCAATTTTCTCCCCACCTTTCCCTTGTTTTTAATGTTTCCTTCCCATTATGAAAAGGTAAACCTATATAGGTTGGGCTTGTTATTTCTTTTTTGACAGTATCTAGTTCTTAGGGGCATGTTGTTGTAGTCATGGTGTGTAGCTTGTAGACACATTACTTCTCACAATCTCTGAGTTTTCAACCAGCAGACTTCCCGGTCCTTGCTGTCTGCTACAATTCCCCAAGGTAGATGCTGCCCATGCCATCCATCTTTGAATATATTTTATATGTTTACGCAATGCTCTCTGATCAGAGGAAATTTTATTTGAAGCGAGTGTTCTTTAAAGCTATTGACGCATATAGATATGTCTAAAACTTTGCTCCAGTTTAACTATTTGACTGACTCTGAAAAGACGCCTTGTTGCACTGATTTTTAAAGACTTTCCCAGAGTAAATCTAATCCCGTCTTGCAAAGGTGGTAGCCAATAGGTTAACTATAAACAGAGAAACATGTCAATTTTTTGTATTGTGAGGTCATTTTCACATGAAGAACAGAGTCTTCTAATGAAGATGTGTTATCTGCCATTCAGAAATCAATGCTCCTACAGCAACCGGTATCGTTGAGAAATGAGAAAACATTGGCTTTTAAAACTCTTTAGACTCACGGCTCACCTGCGTGGATATTTCAAAGGTGATAAAGTAGTATTAGAGGTTATATACCATGTGTCCTTTTTTAAAAGGGTTGGTAGCACATTTGCGCTGAAACGCTTACCCAGTTGTGTGTCGAGGTCCCCAAGCTACCCACCCTAAATGAATCACAATTCACACAGAATTTTTGTTTAAGGTTTTTGGCATAATTTTGGCCACAACTTTATTAAAATACATAATGTGAGTGGTTGCGACTATCTGTCCCCACACCCAGGGACAGAACTGACTTCCGGATTCCAGTGAAAGCCAGTAAGGGAAAACAATATTGGGGAGAGAATGGGGCCATACCGTCACCCCTCCCTGCATGCTCTCAGGGGCTTGCACGGCCCTAGCCCCTTGCCGGGGATACAGACAAATGTATGGCAAACCCCTGGATTCCTTTAACGGAATTCCCTTGCAGCAGCAGCATTGGAGGGGCAGGCACAGCCAACCCTTACCCCTCCACCAACCAATTTTTAGCCAATGCCTAACCACAACCTTACAAGTTGTGACGATTTGCTACGCAGTAGGCAAAAACCAAATGGCACCAGCCAATCTGCCAAATGGACAAAATTCCTACCAGGCCCCTGCCCCAAAAGCAGACGACCCCATGACAGGCATAGCAAGGTCAAACGCAATAGCCTTTAATTAGGGAGGGCGGGCGGGCGATCCGATGCGTGCAGCAAAAGAGGCTGAAAAAACTGCGTGCCAAGAATATATAACCTCTGGGCCAACCCTCTAAATGGTAACATCAAAATCTCCCCAACAACCCAACTTGGCCCAATCACAGTCATGGCCATCCAATCGGTTCCACCCAGAAACCTAGAGGGGGTGTCTTGCTAGACCCCACCGCAACACATGCTCTCCATGAAGGGGAACACGCTTTGTAGAATTGCAGAGTTGGAATGGGCCATGAGGGTCATCTAGCTCAACCGCATGCAATGCAGGAATCATTTTGCCCAACATGGGGCTCAAACCCATGACCCTCAGATTAAGAATCTAGTGCTCTACAGACCGAGCTAATCCTGATCTAACTAAGAGGCTATGCATAACTGTGTCTTCTTTCATCTTTGAAGCCATACACTAAACAGATTGCTTCTGTCTTTCTGTCCGCCAATGAATTTTCATCTATTTTCTTATTGAATCTATTATTTAAGTGCCTATCAGTGGCCATATGCTTCTGGTCCCTCAGTTGCTCCCATGCCAATCACTCTAAAAGTTTGCATCCCTAAGGCTTGAGCTGCCCCATGTCACAGGAGTAGTAACTTACATGAGCAGTAGCACTTAGGTATTCCCTGAACAATGTTGGTGCAAAACCAAGAGTGGCCGGCAGCTATCCCTTGTATGTGTGTGTAAGTCTATTGCTGCAACACAGATGTTGTTATTGGACGACAACCTGCATCATTTGCAGTCCACTTAGCTGATGATCATGGATGATGGGAGCTGTGGTCCAACAAAATCTGAGCAGCCAAGATGCTGCTGCTACATCTGGAGAACTGGGTTCTCGTCTCCGCTCCTCCACATGCAGCTGCTGGGTGACCTTGGGTTAGTCACACTTCTCTGAAGTCTCTCAGCCCCACTCACCTCACAGAGTGTTTGTTGTGGGGGAGGAAGGGAAAGGAGAATGTTAGCCGCTTTGAGACTCCTTCGGGTAGTGATAAAGCGGGATATCAAATCCAAACTCTTCTTCTACATAACCTTTGTTTCCTAAACATGAATCTTAATCTGGGGTCAAAGGACTATTTGCTGGGCAGGAACAGGATGGCTCAGAAAGCTGGTCTGTTCAAGAGAAAGTTTCATTCGGATGTGATGGCTGTCAAACAGACATTTTTCGAAAGTACTAGGTTCAAAAGAACTTTTTGAAGAGAAGAAATGAACTGAGAAATGTTGCCTATATACAACTGCAGGGCATGAATAAAGTGAGGCAAGTGCAAGGCGACATAGAAGAAGAACGAGAAGAGGAAGAAGGAGGAGAAGAAGAAATAGAAGAAGTGTGGCCACGTAACCTCTTTGCTTAATGAATAACAACTCTGCTTTCTTCGCTTTTTGGGCAAGGTGTACTACTAAAAGCGAAGAACGAAATGAAGGCTTAGCGTACATCCAGCAGAATCGCCAAATAAAGAAATTTCCATGTAAAACTGAATGTTTCTCCATTTTGGGGTGAATATTTTAGTACCTTCTTTAAATATTTTAGGGAAAAGGAAAGATGATTGCACCCTTTTTGCCATTTGCTTCCCCCGCCCCTTAAGCATTCTCCACTCGCTCGTTTCCAGAAGGTCATCTTTGAGATGTACAAGCCAGCCCCCTTCATTTAGGTCTCCTCTTAACATTCATATTTAACTTTCCTTTCATTCCGTGGCCTTTATTAGCCGAGCTCCTGGAGCTTGTAGCACATTTTAAACAGCAACACTGGGAGGATGTAAATGCAGAATAATGTATCAGGACTCAAATTTGCATGGTCAAATGTCAAAAAAATTAGGTCTTCCCCAGAACCATGTCAAGAGAAATAACATAAGTGGCCGGCTCAACAGCAGGCCTGCCATTTTCAGTTAGTTCAAGCTGTCATCTCCGCCTAGGAGTGGAAGCATTGGTCATTAGCTTTAACTCTGCAGGGGGAAGTTGCAATTCTTTTTTTATTGTATAATATATATAGGTCCTATTTTTAACACTGCATGACAGTTTTTCACAGAGCACCCACAATGTTATGGCGCCTCTTTGACACAGAGGTGGTGTTTGGGGCAGTGAGAAAAAGACAAGGAAGAACCTTCCCATCATATATTGTCAGCCGGAGCGTGCAAGAACCAAGTTGCCGATTGGATAAATACTCATTTAGAGTAATCACTTTATTTCAGGCCTGTAATGACATTAACAAGCTTGGAATACAGGGAATTACATGAGCCAGAACAAATAATTGAATATTCCGCTACTACAGAACGCGGCGCAAAGTCTGACTTAATGTCATGCCATTTCGGAAGCCAGCAGAAGCATGCAATTAGATAATAAGCTTAAAAAGCATAAAATTGACACAGCGAGTCCAAAAAAAGAGGACTATTAATAGCAAAGTGATCAGCTTATAAATTCCGCAAAACAGGAAAATATTGTTTACATGTTTATTTTTTTCATCAGGACGATTAGCTGAAACGTTGGAGATGTAGAAATAAAACCTAGCATGGAAGCGTTGATTCATAACTAGTATTTTGGCTGTAATCCTATAAATGCTTACCTGGGAGTAAGCTCCATTGGACTCCATAGAATGTGCTGAGTAGATATCGATTGCTGGAAAGGGGTGTGTGTGTTTGTGTGTGTGTGTGTGTGTGTGTGTGTGTGTGTGTGTGCATATCCTCAGATTGTTCTCCTAGGGTCCATGCAGTAACACTGAAAAACTCAAACTGCTTTGTAACAGTTGTATGTTATATTTCTTTTTATATACATATTCTGTTGGAAGCCGCCTAGAGTGGCTGGGGCAACCCAGTCAGATGGGCAGGTAGATTATATTTAACAACGTTTTTGATGAATGAAGAACAAGCTATTTTGAATATCTCTCTGTCTCTCTAAGCATTTAGGGGGCCAAACATGATTCCTTCAACTACATGTATTATATATTTTGAACCATTTCTTCCCAAGAGTTCAGCGTAACAAAGATTTAAGAAAAGACCTTCAATAAAAACAAAATATATTTACACACATACATAGCTACATGGTTGTTACCCCACTCCTTGGAAAGCAAGTCCAGTAAAAGAAGTCTGACATTGCCTCATCGTTTGATGGATTTCTCTAGGAAGGAGGTTCTGCGAATGTGGAACAGCCATCAAAATACCCCTCAACGTGTCTGTGTTGCTTCAGTTCGGAAGATGGATGCTACATTCAAAAGAAATGATTTTGTGCACATTCATATGGGAACAGCAGACAGGGATAGCTTGTGGTGTGTAAAACCTAATGTTATGTACTGAAGTTCTCACCCTGGGCCAGCAGAGGGATACTGTAGATAGTTATGCAAATGAAGGATTGAAAGTGAGGTTCAGTGATTGGATAGTTTTAGAAAGTTGTTACAGTAACAAGGTACTGGAGCTCTATATAAGCAGGCTGACTGAGGCCTTCAGTTCAGTTCTGTTCTGGCATCTGAATAAAGAAGAGCTGTTTGAAGAATGGCTGTGTCGTCTGATATGTTCACCCACAACTTAACACCTCACACTTTCAATAGGTCAAAATTATTATTGCTGCCCTCTGGCCCTCAACCACCATCCATCTAGGACATGGGAACGCAAACTAAGGCCCGGGGGCCAGATTCGGCCCAATCGCCTTCTAAATCCGGCCTGTGGACGGTCCGGGAATCAGTGTGTTTTTACATGAGTAGAATATGTGCTTTTATTTAAAATGCATCTCTGGGTTATTTGTGGGGCATAGGAATTCATTCATTTCTCCCCCTCAAAATATAGTCTGGCCCACCACAAGATCTGAGGGACAGTGGACTGCAGAAAAAGTTTGCTGACCCCTGATCTAGGACAAAACACCAAATCTAATATGAGTTTCTCCTCCTGCATATATGAATCCATATTCATCCCATCATGCCGTCTTCCATCAACCCTTTTGGGTTTTGCTGAAGTAATCAGTGTTTCCAGTTCGCCCCTGTGTCCTGTTGTTAAGAAGAGAGGTGGATAACACTTTTCTTATGAAGGACTGTTGACCCACAGGAAAAATCAATTGGGGTCACAGCGGATAGCAGACTGATTCAGAGCCAAACACAGACAGAGTTTGCAGCACTGCAGGATTTCACAGTTATCTCCTGGGCACACACAATCATACCCCCCCCCCCCCCCGGCAAAGCAAATGACAAAGTAATTCCCAGAAGGGTGGTCTTGGGCAGCAAGAGTGGCAATACGAAACTGGAGCAAGGGCCGCTTACCACCCCAGGTTTAGATGCTGCACCATGCTTTCCTCATTTAGAATCCCCTTTTCATTTTCGATGTGTGGAATGGCATTCTTCTTGCATATCTAGGGTAATCTGAGTGTGCTGGCCCGGGGGAAACCCATGAAACGCGGTCCAGGACCAGTCCAGAACCCAGAGGTTCCGTTAGGAGTCAGTCCGACAGGCCGAGGCAGGAAACCAGGCAAGGACAGGTACAAGATCTCAGGCAGGATCTAGCATACAGCAATGTTGCTCCCGCAACCTGGGGCGGGGTCCGACAGCCTTTTATCTTTGTTGGGGTAACGGCCAGTCCTGATCCCCCGTTGACTCACCTCCCTGTTCTGCCCGGAGGCGAGCACTCTTCCTGCGAGTACTCAGGTCTCTCCTTCTCTCAGACCTTAGTCTCTGCAGCTCGGGAGACATTGGTGGGTTACTAGACCCAGGGGCCACCTCAGCCTCCCCTGACCAAACCAGTAGTGGAACAGCTGTAAGCGATGGCCCAGCTGAAGGCAACAAGGTAATCCCTGCATCTGGAGCCAGGGCAGGGTCAGGCCCCTGACTCGGCCCAGCTGGTGTTTGTTGCAGAGGAACCTGTGCAGACTGGGACTCTTCAGGATCAGGCCCCAGACTTGGTTCAGGTGATGCCTGAGGCAAAGGATCTGGTGCAGACTGAGTCTCCTCTGGTTCTGAGTCCGAGCCCGAGTCCCAGGCCATCACACTGAGAAGCCCTGGGCCATGTGGGAATATCACAAGGTGCGGCTCCTCTCCACGACAGTTCCTGGGCTCCTCCTACAAGGACAGGGTCTTTTGCATTAAGCTCCGCCCCACTTCCCATGTCACTGGGCCAGCTCCCCTGTCTCCACCACAGCCCACCCTGAGGCCGTCAGTCTCCACTGATGGCAGCCATGATTTCCATAGCAATTAGCTTCCTCGCTGAACTTTGGCAAGTTCTGTTTGCTAACTTCAGTGAATCAGCTTCCATTTGATCTCCTTTAAACTCAATTTTGTTTGCAAAACTGTTCCTATTAACCATTCCTTCTTTGTGCTGTGTGATTGGCCACCTAAATTGTATAGCATTGTCTCTGCTCCCCGACTGGAACTTCTGAAACAGAATAACAGAGCCCATGATGAATAATGAATAACAGATAGTCTTGTTCACACATGAATAGTTTGGCTTGCATGAAAATGTGGATATTCACATCATTTTCCAGCAAGCTGCAGCATTTAGAAATTCCTCCTGGAAGAAACAGAGAATAAGGACTGTGGGTACAATAGCTCGAGTATTCAGATCACCAGCTTCCCTCGCCATAATTCCTCTCACTAGCCTTGAAAATGTTAATGGGCTCAACTCTTGTTATTGGTCTCCCTTGGATCATTCACACATTTTTTTATTTATCATTCAGACCTGGAATCTTCCTCATCCAAGGAGCTCAGGAAATACTATAGCAACAGAAACCTGGAAAAGGTATTTTGCACGGCATTAATTTTGTCATTCATTCAGTATTGTAATTTCTCAGTGTTCAAAGTGCTTTCTGTACATTATCGGGCTAATCCTTACAGCAACCATACAAGGTAAGCCAGAATTATTATCCCCATTTTGCAGAAGCGGCAGCTTGCCCAAGACCACCTAGTGAACTCGTGGCACAGGCAAGATCAGAACCAGGGCATTTCCAGTTCACAGCTCCCTCTTGCAGCTGCTATGTTACACTCATTCTTTATGTATTGTATTTGTGCCTTGCCCAGTCTCCAAGAGGCTCGGGGTAGCATTCTCTTGTTTTATCTCCCATCAGGGCAAGTGGAAGGTGGATGCTCACTTGTGAAGGCATGAGCAGTAACAACCCTGGGTGGAATTCAAAATAGCACTGAGATTGCTCTGCCAGTGTCAGCAGTTTGGCTTGCCTCTCCTCTTTTCCTGCTTCCACTAAGGAGATTGCTGATTGCTCTGCCAGTGTGTGCAGTTTGGCTTGCCTCCCCTCTTTTCCTGTTCTTGGGGTCCTCTTGCCTGCACCTCTGAGCAGATTTGGAGAGGGGATGCAGGAACGTGTGTATGGGGTGGGGGGAGAAGGTGGGAAATCCTGTTTTGCTAGCGGGACTCATTCCACTGGCTCCCACTAATGCAGCTGTTCAGTTGAATCTGGCCCCCTGTGGTCCTCAACTGAAATTCTTTAATTTTGGACTCTTTTCAAATTGGGCCACTCTCTATTTTGTGTGAGAGGTTTGCCCTCCAGTATAATTATCTTCTAAGAGGAGCCACAAAGCCCTCCACTTTGGATTGGGCCCATGGCATGGAGGGAGGGCTCCACACCTTCCCTCCAAATTGCCTGAACCCAGTAAACAGACAATTATTGTTACCAGATCCAGGGTGTGTATGAAATGGAGCTCCTTGCAGAAAAGTAGGAAGGAGTTATCAAGAGACAGCAAACTTTTTTAGCAGGGGGACGGTCCACTGTCCCTCAGACCTTGTGGGGGGAAAAATATGAATGAATTCCTATGCACCACAAATAACCCAGAGATGCATTTTAAATAAAAGGACACAGTCTACTCATGTAAAAGCACGCTGATTCCCAGACCATCCACAGGCCGGATTTAGAAGGCAATTGGGCTGGATCCAGCCCCCAGGCCTTAGTTTGCCTACCCATGAGTTAGATCCTTTTGCCCACGCCTTGGCCTCAATCTGAATGGCCCCCATCCACTGCTTTTAGAAGAAAATTACACCACAAGGTCCATTCATGAATCCCCTATATAATGTTAAGACGGGCCCCTTGCCTCTCTGCTGCAGCCCCACACCACAAATCCTCCCTGAAACAGCCCATCTTTCCTATATTCAGCAATGGAGCCCATGGTTGGGAGGGTCCAGAGCATTCAGCGGCCACTAGCTTAAGGCTTCCACAAACCACACATGCGTGGTAGTGTCCAGGTCTTGACCCTGAAGCATATGGTTGCTGTGCTTAAGGATGGGCTAATCTGTCCTCTATGGTTTCTCTGTTTTTCATTTCCCACTCTTCAGTTCAGCTCTTCGTACAGTGGTACCTCAGGTTATATACGCTTCAGGTTACAGACGCTTCAGGTTACAGACTCCGCCAACCCAGAAATAGTACCTCTGGTTAAGAACTTTGCTTCAAGATGAGAACAGAAATCGCCCGGCGGCAGAGGGACCCCATTAGCTAAAGAGGTACCTCAGGTTAAGAACAGTTTCAGGCTAAGAATGGACCTCTGGAACAAATTAAGTTCTTAACCAGAGGTACCACTGTATTTCCACATCAGTTTGCATAACGATGACAAGAAAGTCTTCATGAAAATTCACCACCCTTTTAATGCAAATTTCTCCAGATAGTTATTTGGATGAAATTTTGCCTCCAAGGTGGCTCTTCCTCTGTTCGGATGATTCCAAAATGTTCTCTGTACCAAAAGGCAATCCTCTCACAATTTTCTGCCATTGAGGAGTATCTCTGGCTATTAAGAACACTTCCACTCAACCCAAACTGAGAACCACCATTGCTTCCAGGCAAATCCACAGGGACAGACCATAATGGTAGAGTTTGCCTTTCCCTTGTTCCTCTGTACTCTTTCCAGAGAAGTTCCCCACTTGTGCCCAAGTTCTGTTCTTATCGAAAGCTAAATGAATATACTGTATTCTAAATTGGCACTGGTTTGATTTTTCTAGTACAGCAACAACAAAAATGTGAAATCTTCCCTACAGGTGGGAATTCCTAGAGATAACTATTGAGGCAACCCTGATTGAAGATGAACCACGTTGCTTGTTGGAAAACAGTTTATTTCAAAGCAATGAGGTATAACGCAGTTCATTCCTCTGGCACTTGGGAAATTTGTGACTGTGGGGGGGTGGCAGGGGAATGTGTTTGATGTTACACATTACATGCATTGGTGTATCCATATTGCTAAATAAGGTTTGTAATTATTTCAGCATAAATAGGGAGCCATCAACTATCAAACATCACAGGGTTTTACCACCATGCGACCTCCCATCTTTGAATGCCTGTCAAATTCTTGGCCTGTTCACCTCACCCCCCCTACCCCTCTCTCTCTCACACACACTAAGTATAGTGTATCTATATTTCATATGCAAATTCTCCAATGAGTGATTTGCCTGTTTTGTAAGCTAGACTGCACCTGTAACATGTGGGATTGAGTTAAAAATGACAAGCAGACAAGCACAAAGCACATTATCTTGACAAACCCAGCCTCTGAAAATTAGCCTGTGACTGAATTATTAAAATAACAAGGAATATTTCACTCAGCTATGCAGAAATGTTCCTAATTGTCCACTTTAGCCAACTTCTTTCAGACTTCACAATCGGTCAATTTGCAGCCGGGGCTTGCAAATTCCTGAACTCCCATTAGAGGATAGCTCAACAGCGGTTCAGCCACCCTCATTTATTTTAATAACCTGCCAAGCAGACATGAAAACGGGGAAGCGGAAGGTGACAACATGACAGGAACCTGACTTGTCAGAGCTACATTATAATCTAGTTAAACTACTCTCTGCCTTTCATTTCTTTTCTGGTAAGTGGTGAACTAATTGTCAAATTACTAATTTTGTTGGCATTAATATCAGCACCAAGGCAAGGAAAACCAAAACAGGTAACCCTCCTTCTCTTTTCTTCCTGGTAGTTGGTGTAAAAAGTAGTCCTCAAATCACAGAATGGAATCTAGGAAACTTCACAAGTTATGTGTTGTGGGGGTAGAAACTTGCTGTTTTCAGACACAAATGCACGGTGGAACTTTGAAACCAATCTTCAGACTCCAACCAGCCAATGCTTAAGACTTGAGAAGGAAGATTAATAAATACATCTTTCTTTCAGCCATTGCATTGCTTTTGTCTAAGCTATGGTAGTTTACCAATAATTTTTGAAAACCTGGAGTTGGCAGAATGTTGGACTTGGAGTTTTGTGTTCAGATCTCCATTCAGCCACGATGATGCTACTCAATCACCATCTTTCAGACTAATTCACCTTAAAGGATTGCTGTGGGTGTAAAATGTTTTCAACTGAAGGAAGAACGCTAAGCTTGTGTGAAGGAGCATCTTTCGTCTCAGGCTGTCTTCTCCCAATTTCCCCTTCTTTTGCACATGCAATGGCTCTGTGTAAAACCATCTTAAAAAATTACACTGCTTAGACTAAGTTGTAGCAGCTGCTCCTTTAGATATATATACGAACAGTGTCACATGAAACACATGTGGTGCACAACAGTTGTTAGGAAACTGCAGGAATCATCGCATCTTCAAGACAATTGCGCAGCAGCTTTCAATGGAAAGCAGCGCCAAAACTCCCCTCGTGTCCCAGTGAAAAGTTGTTGTCCAAGTTTTGTCACTGGCCTAGGAAATGGGTGTGTGTGAGAGCCATTGCACTCAAATAATATTCTCCATTTTAGGAAGGAAGTTTGCTGCTGGTGGTGAGGGAGGCAGCCGTGGATATTTCGCTTGCCATTAGCATGTCTGCTCTCTGTTTCGAACATTTAAAAGCTTCTGTTTTAAATTAAGATAAATGCGTCCTCAAACAGCTGAGCAGCGCATGACACAGAACAACTGAGGAAGGATCAAAGTGCCTGACAGATAAAACTGTGCTGGATGTGGTAAAATAAACAGGGCTTAATCCCTTTATAACTTGGGTAAATAAATACAGCTTTAATTCAGATACAGTTTTGCCTCCAGGTTACCCTGTTCTGTTAACACCTATCTGTCAGCAGTAATACCATGTAAATGAGCCACTCTGAGCTTTCCCCCTTGCATCTTGTCTAATCCTCTTCCATTCTTCTAATCATCCTACACACAGAGGCCAGTATCTATTTTCATCTGGCAAGATAAGATCTCCTAAGGAATTAAAGGGGGCTTCCACTTAGCTTGGCAGCAGGCCCAGGCTGGGCTGTGATCTAGGGCTTTAGGGATTTCTCATTATGCGCTGGTGCACGCTGGATCGAAGACTTGCATTCCTGGCTACTGGATTTTTAATCCTCCTGCGACCAATGTTCGGAGCTCCACTTATTTGAGATCTTTGATTACGCAGAGCTTGGCCCTTTGATTGAGTGAACTTCTGAAGACAGCATGTGACTGTTGATTTCCAAGTTAGGGGTTTTAAGGAACTACTGGAAAAAACAGATAGGAGAAAGCTAAGATTAAGCTTTTCAGCCTTTCTCTCTCTTTTTAAAAATTGACTTTCTGAAGCTTAACTATATGTACACAAATGCAAAATCTCCCCATCCAGATAAGTAATCATTTTAATGAAGAACTGAAACAGCCCAGGTGCCTCCTCTGTTTGCTTTGCAGAGGGACTTGAACACATATTGCAAAGGTGAAAGATTTACCGCTTTCCTTTGGGCATGGAGAGGAGTTGGGGCGACAGAAGAAGTATGTGTGGTTTTCATACTTTTTGCTACATGGAAGGAAAAACTCAGTGCAAGCAGTTCTGAGTAGCCTTTCAACAGTATCAGCCTACCATCAATGGCCACCATCAATGGCCTCCCATAAGCTGTCCCAGAAACTCCAGCGGGTGCAGAATGCTGCAGCGAGGCTCCTCACGGGGTCTCTGCCATGGGAGCATATTCACCCAGTGCTTTTCCAGCTGCACTGGCTCCCGGTGGAGTACAGGGTCAGATTTAAGGTGCTGGTTTTGACCTTTAAAGCCCTTCACGGCCTAGGACCCTCGTACCTACGGGACCGCCTCTCCCGGTATGCCCCACGGAGAGCCTCAAGGTCCATAAATAGCAACACCCTAGTGGTCCCGGGCCCTAAGGAAGTTAGATTGGCTTCAACCAGAGCCAGGGCCTTTTCAACTCTGGCTCCGGCTTGGTGGAACGCTCTCTCTCATGAGACCAGGGCCCTGCGGGATCTGATTTCTTTCCGCAGGGCCTGTAAGACAGAGTTGTTCCGCCTGGCCTTTGGCTTGCAGCCAATTTGATTCCGTCCCTCTCTTTCCTTTTTCTTTTCCTTTCTCCTCCTGCGATGAGGCTACATTTTTAATATTTTAATGTTTCAATATTTTAATGTTGTATTTTAATTTTGTTTCTAAGTTGTAATCATTCAACTTGTTTTTATTATTGCTTGTTAGCCGCCCTGAGCCCAGCCTTGGCTGGGGAGGGCAGGGTATAAATAAAAATTATTATTATTATTATTATTATAGCAGAAAAAAGGGAGACAAGGGGCAGTGATCCAGTGGGGGCTGCTCCATGAGGGCAAATGGGGCACTGCCCCACCAACCTCAGCCTTCCCCCTCACTTGTCTGCCTTCTTTTTCCCACCAGTCCAGGGAGTGGCCCTGCCTGCTGCCTGTCAGCTTCTTCCTCCTTCATCTCAGAGTTGCCCCTTGTAGCAGGGAGGAGAATGGGGTCAAAACTAGAATGGTGGAAAAGCCCCCAGAGCCTTCAGGATTCCATGAGATTCCATAAACCTCAACAGGCAGCCCATACAAAAGGGTCCCCCACCCCTGCAGAGTGGAGTAGCGGCATTGAACCCAAAGCTCACCAGGTAGTGATTCGCCCATGATAATGGTCTCACGATAAGCTCTCCACCTCCAATCAGCAGAGTATTCCTCAGTGACAAGGATCAGCGCGAGGATATGTTCAGACACGTAGGCTAGGTCAATGAGCATGCTCATACCATGAAGTCCAGAGTTGGCCCACTGCAGGAAGCCTGGCTATCAGTATTGAAGCCCCCAACTCCACCGTGAAGAGGTCATCCATCACCACATCCAAGACAATGTATGCCAGCTCAGTTTAAAAAGCCTGTAGTGCAGCAGGGTGGATGGCACACTAACAAAACCTCTCTTCTGTTCCTCTAGGCCAGCGGTTCTCAACTTGTGGGTCCCCAGATGTTGTTGGACTCCAACTCCCATCATCCCTGACCACTGGTCATGCTGGCTAGGAATGATGGGAGTTGTAGTCCAACAACATCTGGGGACCCACAGGTTGAGAAACACTGCTCTAGGCCAACAACATGAACCAACATTTGAACTCAGACACAATGGAGATTGATATCCTGAAGAGGAGGACTTGTTTATGGACAATCACGACTCTTGCCCACCCTCCCCGCTCTGACCTGAAATGGTGCTTCGCTGAGTGGAAACAACTGGATTAACCTAAGACCACCCAGATCACCTGTGCGTGTCTCAGGTATACACACCAGATTGACTCCCCTGTCGGTGATCAAACAACAACACAACCAGACCAGGGGATGAGTGGATTGACACCTTCAAATTCTGACATATTGGAGGAGAAGTTTCTGTTTTTTTCTTTGTTTTTTCTTTTTGTTTCATTTTCTTTCTATGTATATAAAATTTGTATATAATTTTTGTATACATGTTGGAAATTATATTATAGTAAATTCTGTAATGTAATATGACAACGTTTACCAATGTACAGTGGTACCACCTCTGGTTACATACTTAATTCGTTCCAGAGGTCTGTTCTTAACCTGAAGCACCACTTTAGCTAATGGAGTCTCCTGCTGCTGCCGCCGGGCCACCTCCACGCGATTTCTGTTCTCATCCTGAAGCAAAGTTCTTAACCTGAGGCACTATTTCTGGGTTAGTGGAGTCTGTAACCTGAAGCGTATGTAACCCGAGGTTCCACTGTTATATAAGAATGTTAACAAATAAATAAATTGCAAATAAAAAAAATGACTTTGATGTAATGAGTCCGTCCCCCCCAATACCTTTGCCCATCTTTGTACCTCCCCTATGTACCATTCCAGAGATGGAAGCCTCACCTCTTCCCCCCCCCCCCACCTGTCACACAATTCTGTTAACCATTTCTAGTCTCAGCAATGGAAAGCAAAGATTAAAAGGGTTCGATCTAATGAAACCCAGCCAGACCCCTCACCTCTAATCTAGGGCAACAAAGTCACTTATCTCTTACCAAGGGAGATTCTCCTCCACTCCCATCCCACAACAGGCTCTCACCTAGAGAGGGTCAGGTGGCTTTGTCCTCCACACACAACCCATCTCTCATCCAAACAGACGCACATTCACATGCACAGGACAACAAATATCCAAGCAAACTCTCTTGACAAGAGCCCCAAAACAATAGGGGTGATACCGTCACCCCCCAGGCCAAAGGAATGACTCCCTTTGAGGCTGACCCATAACTGGCAGCCCACCACACCAAGATGCACAAGCTGAAGCCAGATGTTTCAGACTTACCTCTGCTGGAACAGGTTTCAGCTTCCAGGTCCTCCATTACCGAGGGCTGCTGGGAGCCAAGGGAGCAGGTGTGAATTAAAGCCTCCCCCCCCCCCAGTCCTCTCTCTAACACACTGAGAGACAGCTACCAGGTCAGCTAGAAACATAGGGAATAGGTGATATGAAACATTTCTACCTGACACCAGAGACAGCCACTGCCATACAGAGCAGGCAATTCTGAGCTAGATGAGTAGTTTTCTACGTTCTCATGCATATGCAAACTGTATGCATAGGGGGACACTGCTTAAAAAAATACATCTTCTGAGTTGTCCATGCAGAAGTTACGAGGCAGATGTCCAACCTGCTACCTGAGACACTCTTTAGCTGGAGATAGGAGGGAAGGGACTGAACCTGGACCGCTTGGCAGGGAAAGCAAAGCTACAGCCCCCTTCTGTAGCCTCATTTGATGCATATACTTGTTCTCTAGCACCATCTATGTACATGTTCTTTAGTGGTTTGATGGATCCCCTCTCCCGAGGGGTTTTGCAATCTAAAAATAGACACAGGAGAAACAACTGAAGAAGAAGGGGGTGTGGAATTGAGGCCAAGGCAAATGGGGAAGAATATGCGGTTGTTTCAGCTGTGGATGAATGAATGGGAAGAAACTGCAAATAGGTCTATTCTTCATCAGAAGATATACTCAATGAATCCTTGGGCGTGGGGAGGAGGAGAAAAGCATTGGCTAGATAGCAGAGTTTTGTTATATTTATATATATATATAAACCAGGAAGAAATATATATATATCCCCAACCTCAGCCCAGTTTTGGTCTGGGTTCCAACCAATTAAATGCCAGCATGCAAATCACATTAGGTCGTAATGGAAGAAGGGAATTGCTTGAGCCGATGGCAGACTCCTGCCATTGCAATGAATGCACTCTTTTGTACACAGCAGGTGTCTGAAGCAGATAAATGTGGGAGGGCAGAATGAGGTAGTGGTAAAACAAGCTTGCATAATAAATAATAATTTGCATAATAAGTAGCCACCACAGCTCATCCACTTCCGAGCCAAGTTATGGTCTACAAGACAGAGAGAGAGAGAGAGAGAGAGAGAGAGAGAGAGAGAGAGAGAGTATTAAATGAGACGAGGATTGATTAAGCTCCTGGACAACAACTGGAAAGGAATAAGATGGTCATTTGTGGGTTTTTATCCCCCACCAAGAAAGTTCACTACCATTGGAGGGTGACTCGTTTTCATGTAGCGTTTCTGAGTACCAAGGGGTTGCCTGTTCAGTGATCAGGGAGATAACATTCGGAGCAGAAGTATGTGACAAGTGGATCCAGTAGCAAAACACTGTGATGCATAATAATCTCCTGATAAGGTTTCACCTATCCAGCCATGCCTGCTTTCATCAGGCCATCTCTCTCCCCCTTGTTTTCTGTTTTCCCCCTTCAATACTGATGATCAGTGTTCCATGCCTACTGTGCATGCAGGTACCCAACAAAGCAAAATAACTTCTGTTTGTGCAAAATAACTTCCCCACCTCCTCCTCTTCATGCCCCTGCAATGCCCCATCTGCTCTGGGGGTTCCCCCAGCTCCCCTCCACCCTGAGCAGAGGGGCCATCCCACTTAGCTGGATCCAACCCTACATTTTTCTCTGAAGTGCTCTCAGGGTGTTCACCCATCCATTTGCGTTTTTTCTTTAAAAAAACACATTTTGGACACTTGTGCAAACCTCAGGGTTCCCCCACCTAGCCTGACATTTCCTATTCAAGTTGCAATCCTGTGAACACTGGCAACCTGAGGTTACTTTGAGAAGCAGTGATAAACTGGAGGCTTAGTAAAACCAGGCTCAAATAGGCTCAAAACCAAAGTCAAATAGCATCGACTTGAAGCTCTTTAAGGTTCCTTCTTTCTAGTCACCTGCAAAGAAATCTACTGGCTCTATTCCAAATTTCAAACGTTTCCCCTTTTGCCGTAACCTGAGCTTCAGGTGAGAGGTGCCTTTGTTTTGTAGACACCAACCATTCAAGCTCATTGAATCAGCATCTTCTTGCCATGAAAAATAATTGAAGAAACATCCCTTGCTGGTGCCTCTGGAAATGTCAGCTGACCATCACTGGCAGCTTGCCAAGAGATGCGTTTGACACCATACAATTGCCTCCTCGTTATATCTGCACTGAACGTATTCGGCATTATGTTACAGCTTGGAACTAAAACTGTGCCCAAAATGCCACCTGCCACCCCCACTTCTGAGACCCCTTTCACAGACTGCAAAAGAGGAGCAGAAGTTCTGGAGAAGTTCTGGAGGCTGGAGAAGTTCTTTAAAAATGGCACCTCAGAGAAAGCTTACCTTGACAAGCACAGCGGGTTTTGTGTGTGCATTCTTGCTGGTGGATGCCACCATCTGTTGTTGTTGTTAATGTTCTTACATTTATATCTCACAACTTGATGCTTTTGCTGTGTGCTGGCTCTCAGCTAGCAGCACATGGGCCCAATCCCCATATGGGATTAACCCACACTCTCTTCTGTAACTACAAGCTAAAGCCTGCCTTCAGGATCATACTGTGAACTGAATGTTAGTAAACTCCATATTACTTTTAAAAGAAGGCTGTTGTGCCATTGTTGTTTTTAAGAGGGAACTAAAGGGGATTTACCAGGAACAAATCCAATCTGGACAAGCCAGACTAGATTGCTTAACGCAAGAGATTCTAACGACTCTACCAACCAGCTTCCTGCAATATACAGGAGAATGTACTCTGCTACCAGCTCACTAGCATGAGTGAGGAAGGATAATATTTAATCAATATATCCTCTCCTTAAAAAGGTAAAGGTAAAGGGGCTGCTGACCATTAGGTCCAGTCATGGCCAACTCTGGGGTTGCGGCGCTCATCTCGCTTTATTGGCTGAGGGAGCCGGCGTACAGCTTCCGGGTCATGTGGCCAGCATGACTAAGCCACTTCTGGCGAACCAGAGCAGCGCATGGAAACGCCATTTACCTTCCCACTGGAGCGGTACCTATTTATCTATTTGCACTTTGACATGCTTTCAAACTGCTAGGTTGGCAGGAGCAGGGACCGAGCAATGGGAGCTCACCCCATCGCGGGGATTCGAACTGCGACCTTCGGATCGTTAAGTCCTAGGCTCTGTGGTTTAACCCACAGTGCCACCCGCGTCCCATATCCTCTCCTACTATCCACAAAATTCCCACATTTTTAACCACAATGCTTCTGCAATGACCCTACACCTAGATGCAACAGCCTTACACAGTCATTGTAGAGGAATAGGATAGCCTTCTGCAAGCACTGGTGAAGCAATGTGTAAAATAAGCATCTACACACAGAAGTCACTCTCCCCTCACTGCTACCTGTCACCGTATGCCCCTCCAGGTGCCAGTGTTTGTTAGCTTTTCTAAATTTCTCCCACCTACTGAATTTCACTTGATTCTTCAACTCTTTCTTGCCACCCTCTCTTGCCATTTTCCCAATTAAGGAATGCTGCGCTGAAAAATTTGGCCCAGCTTGACGTGTAACCGAGTTGGAAGGTCCATAACATGATAAAGTGTATAAAACCATAACATTCCCTTTCAAAACCTGGATTCAAACCATATGCAGAATAATAGATGACCGAGACCTCCTGCCAATTTGCTTGATCAGTTGCCATCAGGTAATGAAGATCTCATATTTTTAGATCTGCTCACAGCAGGGTGCTTGGCAAAATCTGCTGCTGCTCATACCAATGCAACTTGGCATTGCCTATGGCGCTCAATTGGGCTACTTGGGTGGCGGCCAGCTTTGACTCTGATCAAATGCTAGTGTATACTTGCCATGAGGGCTGGTAATCCTTTTAATGCCAGGTTCCCATTTCACCTGTGCAGGCATATCACTTGCTTTCTCTACACATACACACTTGATGACTTGGAGCTGAATATCTGAACTAGAGTCATATAATTGTACAGTTGGGAGACACCCTAGTCCAAACTCCTCCAATCCAGAAATCTCAACGAATGCATCCCTGACAGATAGCCATCCAACCTCTGCTTAAAGACCTCCAAGGAAGCAGATTCCATGGGAAATCATTGTGTGGGAGGTGATACGAGATAAAGCTGAAGTTTCCGAGGTTGACAGAATATGTGACGGTCTATATACACATGCAGGCTGACCTGTGAAATGATCTGTCATGCTGTCACCCCTTCAGCTATGTGGTTCTCTGGTACCACTCTCAGATCGAATTCAGCCTGGTCACTGAAGTCCAGCTCCGAGGGCCTTTTGGCGGTTCCCTCACTGCGAGAAGTGAGGTTACAGGGAACCAGGCAGAGGGCCTTCTCGGTAGTGGCCCTGTAGAACGCCCTCCCATTAGATGTCAAGGAAATAAACCAACTATCTGACTTTTACTGTAGAAGACATCTGAAGGCAGCCCTGTTTAGGAAAGTTTTTAATGTTTGACATTTTACTGTGTTTTTATGTGTACTGTAGGTCACCCAGGGTGGCTGGGGAAACCCAGCCAGATGGGCGGGGTATGTATGTGTGTGTGTGTGTGTGTGTGTGTGTGTGTGTACAGTGGTACCTTGGTTTGCGACTGCTTTGGATTACAACCGTTTTGGATTACAACCATTTCAAACCTGGAAGTGCGTGTCCCTTTTTTTGGATTACAACCCATTTTTGTTGGATTACAACCAATTTTTTTGGGGGGGAGGCCCCATTGGCGAAAGCGCACCTTGGGTTACAACCTGTTTTGGTTTACAACCGGACCTCTGGAACGGATTATGGTTGTAAACCAAGGTACCACTATATGTATGTATGTATGTATGTATGTATGTATGTATGCATGTATGTATGAATAAATAAATAAATAAATACGACAACAACAATTATCTACCTCAACTCCCCTGTGCCACCACTTTTCTTTCACTTTCACACAGCTCTGAGGTTGGTTTTTGCCTGGTGTTTGAAACTCTCCTTATTTCTGCTGTCACCACAGATACCGCGTTACTGAATGATTCCTAACCTCTACTGTAGGCTTGCATGGCTGGGACAATTTTGAAATATTAACAGAAGTAACCAAAGGCACTCAGCACATAGAAGCACATGGTTTCAGTTACGTCCTAGCTTAGTTGTTACTTTGGTTTCTATAAAACAGTGACTAATAATGACGCCAACCTTATCCTATCACGCTAACCCTACCACTCCCCAAACACATCCAAATCCAACTCTAAACCCTCCCACCAGTATTCACACTCCCTTGCATGCCAAGGCCCCGGGTCCTGCAGTTCCCTTTGATAATAAACACATGGACATGAGTATTTAGGTTTATGGGATAAAACAGGCCACAACTTTATTGGTTACAGATGTGAGCGGTTTGACTTAAGCATTGGGTGAAACCAGGCTATATCTTTCCTCTCTGCAGGGAGTCGAACTATTGGCCTGGCTTGGGATAAATGGTAGGAGAGAACCTGGTCTTCTCCATTTGCCTGGCCAACAGAGCAGGACCATTGTATGCTAAGCTTCTACCCTGGACACAGGTTGACTCATCTAGCTTGACCTCAGTGACTGCAAGTGAGGTGTTACATACCCTGGGCCTGAGCTCCTCACAGCCCAAGCTGACATTGACAGAGGGGTGGTTTAACAAGATCAGGGGTGGGGAGAAATCTCTTTCAGCTGTGTTCCTCTCTGGGCAACTTTCTAGAGAAGAAAAATCCCGAGGCCCAGATAGAGAGGCTTATAGGGCCCCATTTGGACTCCTAGTCTGAGGTTCCCCACCTCTGAGTTGGATAGCCTTTTGTTCCCTTATTGTATATGGATTCAAATGAATTTGTTTCAGGCACATTGCTGTGTGTGGATACGTGACCTAATAGTTGTTCAGAAAAGGCTCAAAAGTTTTGTGTTTTGAATTCTGCGCTTATAGGCAGAAGAAGGAATGCTCCGAAGAAATGTGTAATGTCATCTCATGGTGCACAATATATAGTTAACTTTGTAAAAAGCAAAACAACTATATTTTATTCCCTTCTCCAAAATGCAGGTGACAGTGACAGGTTATTTATAAAAACACATCGGGAGGCGAGTAATTCAAACTTCAAGTCTTTATATTCCTTTAAATGTCATTTCCCCCCCTAAAGGCTGTTATCAAAATAATCTAAATCACTTTCTTTATATTAATCAAAGAATTACAGCACTTAAATTTGTAGTTGTCACTCACACAGAGTGTGCCTAAAGCATTTTGGAATTGTTTTGTGCAGTCTTTTCAATCATTTTGGGTAGGTTTTTTTCTCAAGACATTGTCAACAAGCACCGAAAAATGGGGAGAAAAGTGATAAAAAGTAAGAATGTTATTCCTTACGGACTTTTAACCTGTGATGCATTCTGATCTCTACTTGTGGCAACTTAATAAATCCCATATACTAATAGTAGACTCATTCTCCAAGTGCTTATCCGTATGCAGCTAAAATGGCCTCATCCACACCCAAGAGAGGGAGCAGCAGGCTCAAGGAACCCTGACGTCTGCAGATGTGTTGTTGTTTAGCTATTCAGTCGTGTCCGACTCTTCATGACCCCATGGACCAGAGCACGCCAGGCACTCCTGTCTTCCACTGCCTCCCGCAGTTTGGTCAAACTCATGCTGGTAGCTTCGAGAACACTTTCCAACCATCTCGTCCTCTGTCGTCCCCTTCTCCTTGTGCCCTCCATCTTTCCCAACATCAGGGTCTTTTCCAGGGAGTCTTCTCTTCTCATGAGGTGGCCAAAGTATTGGAGCCTCAGCTTCAGGATCTGTCCTTCCAGTGAGCACTCAGGGCTGTTTTCCTTCAGAATGGATAGGTTGGATTTTCTTGCAGTCCACTGGACTCTCAAGAGTCTCCTCTTGAGAGTCCCATGATGAGAGTCTCCTCTTGAGTGTCTGCAAATGTAGATGTAGATAATAGATATAAATACAGATAGAAGAGCCTGCTGGATCAGGACAGCTTCCCATCTAGTCCAGCACCCTGTTCTCACAATGGTCAAGCAAATGCCTATGGGAAGCCCACAAGAAGCAGGACTGCAGGGCGAAAGCACGGTCCCCTGAGGTTTCTAGCAACTAGGATTCAGAAGCACATAGCCATTATGGCCAGAAGCCATTGATAGCCTTACCCTCCATAAATTTGTCTAATCCTCTTTAAATGCAATCCAAGGTGGCAGCCATCACTGCCTCCTTTGGGAGCAAATGCTGTAATTTAACGATGCACTGTGTGAACAACTGCCAGTGTGGTGTAGTGGTTAGGAGTAGAAGACTTGTAATCTGGTGAACCGGGTTCAATTCCCTGCTCCTCCACATGCAGATGCTGGGTGACCTTGGGCTAGTCACACTTCTCTGAAGTCTCTCAGCCTCACTCACCTCACAGAGTGTTTGTTGTGGGGGAGGAAGGGAAAGGAGAATGTTAGCCGCTTTGAGACTCCTTCGGGTAGTGATAAAGCTTGATATCAAATCCAAACTCCTCCTCCTCCTCCTCTTCTTCTTCTTTTGTCTGTCCTGAAGCATTAGGCCTCATGGAATGTCCATGAGTTCTAGAGTTAGGAGAAAGATTCTTTTATAAAAAGTCTGTTATCTTGATTTCTTATTCTTCAGGTAAGTTTCACCATTTCTGTATATTCCAAGAGTTTTTGTATCCATTCTTCCTTGCTGGGACAACTTCTTCTTCTTCTTCTTCCTCTTCCTCTTCCTCTTCCTCTTCCTCTTCTCATTTTTGGGCAAGTAACATTCTCACCACTGTAGCCACATACATGAATAAATTTCTTTACAATTTAGGTAGTTCTATTCCTGTAATTCCCAAGAGAAAGGCCTCTGGGTTTGTTTTTTTACAAACGTTATTTTAAACATCTTTTTTTTCATTTCACTGCATATCATTTCCCAGTAAGCTTTAACCTTAGTACAAGACCACCACGTATGATAAAAAGAACCTTCTTTCTCTTTACATTTCCAACACTTATTTGATTTAGTTTTATACATTTTTGCCAGTTTACTTGGTGTTAGATACCATCGATATATCATTTTCATATAATTTTCTCTTAAACCATAGCATGCTGTAAATTTTATATCCCTAGCCCCATATTATATCCACTTTCTCCATATCATGTAAAATTTTATATATTTTCTCATAGGGGAGTTGCTTTATGCCCTTGCTTGTCCCTTTCTGAACATTTCCCCTCTCTACTGTATCTTTTTGGAGGTGAGGCAATCAGAACTGAGCACAGTTCCCCAAGTTGCACCTAGATTCATATAACAAAAATAAGGCAGCAGTTTTAATTCCCATTCCTTTCCTAATGATCCTTAGTACAGAATTTGCCCTTTTCACAGCTGCCACACACTGGGGGTCAACATCCTCATCGAGCTATGTACTACAATCCCAAGGCGAAAATTCCTGCATTATGTGTATAGGAACATAAGGAGTGACTCGTAAAAAGAAAGTCATGTGGTCTCAGCCAGGGGAGTCTTTAGCATATGTGCTGCCAGGGTGTAAAGATCCGCCCAGCGCCCCCAAATTTAGTTTAGCCCCCAAATTAACTTTTATTATGCTTATGTCAGACACCACGCTTATGCCTTACCTCTTGTTTACGAAAGAAGGGAGGAAAAAGAAACATTTTTTTTATAAAAAATTGCTCATTTATTTACAATACACTTGTTGAGTCTGACAAGCGCCGCCATTGTGAATGACAAGCGCCGCTCATTGGTAAATGAGCGCATCAAGTTGAAAGTCCTTTAGTGAAATAGTAGGTATACATTTTGGTAATACCTAGGTATATATTTATTTTGTTTTTCTAACTTGATCAAAATTTTTTATTATTTCATAACAGGTCGATAGTTAAGAGCTTAGGTGGCTTCAGCGGTGGGCGCCTGGTGCCCCCCAGAATTTGGTGCCTGGGTGCCCCACACCCCTTGCACCCCTGGGTAAAGATGGCCCTGGTCTCAGCTTCGGTGTTTAAGATGCTTAATGGTTTAGCACATGCACAGAATTACGGTTTCTGTAGCTTCCAGGGAGGCTGAATTACTAATAAGCCAATCTGAAACTGCTGCTATGAATCTATGCAAGGTTTTCTCTGTCTTGCCTGTCCCTGTTTGAAGTCCCTCACCCCATGTTAAAAGAGAACTAGTATCTGGATGAGCAGTTTGGGCTTGGATACCTTCACTGTGCTCATGCAAAAGGGCAGTCTTTTCAAAGAGGAACTGTTGTTCACTGGTAATTATTTAACTCTCAACCATCAGGGCTTTCGATACACACCTCCTGCAAATGAGGAAATCTCTCCAGAACCTCAATCAACCCGAATTCTGCCTTTTTTATACTATTTGTTAAGGAAAGCCTAAGGCACAAACCAAAAAGCAATAATATTGATCCATGCATGTTGTTCCTTCTCAGAGCCAAGGTTAGAACGGGAACAAACAGAGATTCTACAAAGTCTCTTTTGTGAACAAGGAAATGAGACTTGATTCCATTATTTCCCCTTTAAAGTCATAGCATCACAAAACTGAAACTGGACTCATCTTCTTAACCTGGGTGCATGCCTTTATCCTTATCCTTTTCTCTCTGTTTTATGGAGATGATATTTCCCTCTCCTAAACACTGGGATTCAAAGCCTGGCAATTTCCTTCATTGCTCACTGTTTTGAGCCCTGCTTTGGTACATAATCTACATTGGTCTGTACTGCTTAGGCCTTTGTGGAAGTTGGGATAGTTGTTGGGTGCTTGGTATTCTTTTCCAGCAGTTTTTGGAAAGGTTGCTTCTTAGGAAGGTTGCTGCTTAAAAATAAAATAAAAATCAGTAACACCATGTGAAATAGCCACCTCCAAAATCAATTTTTATATAACTTGCCTACTGATATGATCAAGGATTCTCTCAAAAGGTAAATTATGACACGAGGAGCTTATCCTTGAGTGGGGAAGATTCTTGCTGCAATCTGGCAGCACATGTTGGCTGCTAGGTGCATATTGAGGGATGGGAGTAGGGAGAGAAGCATAGATGACCACCAGATGTAATGTTTATAGCCCACCTTTCCTCCATGGAGCTGAAGGTGATTTAAATGGTAGGTTAGGCTATGAGACTGTCATGGAATTCTACTCAATAGTTATCCAGAGCAGAACTCCAATGTATAGTTAGCAGAGTAAAAATTTAAACACGTTGCAGGATTCCCCCAAAATAGACCAGAGGCAATTAATATTTCATCCACCAGAGCTTTACTGCTACTGAAGGCAGATGAGCATAATGGTCACAAATCCAATACATTCAGGACTGGCCCTGTCCATAAGAAATCCAGTTGCAGCAAACTTAACTTAACCTTACAATAACTTATAATAAGTCTAAAATCTTAACACTAAGCACTATAGTGGTGTTCTGTACACTATGTAGAGAACACCACACCAGAAGGAAAAGAGAGATAGAGAGAAAGTGAAACCCAGGCTCCTTCTGGCCTCTTATTATCATGCCCTCGAAGATAGTGCCACTGTATTCTGCTCTGGTCAGACCTCACCTGGAGTACTGTGTCCAATTCTGGGCGCCACAGTTCAAGAAGGACACTGACAAACTGGAACGTGTCCAGAGGAGGGCAACCAAAATGGTCAAAGGCCTGGAAACGATGCCTTATGAGGAATGGCTAAGGGAGCTGGGCATGTTTAGCCTGGAGAAGAGGAGGTTAAGGGGTGATATGATAGCCATGTTCAAATATATAAAAGGATGTCACATAGAGGAGGGAGAAAGGTTGTTTTCTGCTGCTCCAGAGAAGCAGACACGGAGCAATGGATCCAAACTGCAGGAAAGAAGATTCCACCTAAACATTAGGAAGAACTTCCTGACAGTAAGAGCTGTTCGACAGTGGAATTTGCTGCCAAGGAGTGTGGTGGAGTCTCCTTCTTTGGAGGTCTTTAAGCAGAGGCTTGACAACCATATGTCAGGAGTGCTCTGATGGTGTTTCCTGCTTGGCAGGGGGTTGGACTTGATGGCCCTTGTGGTCTCTTCCAACTCTATGATTCTATGATAACAGAACCAGTTTAAACCAACTGTGCTCAGCCTCTCTGAAGGTATAACCCAAACATCATGAACCTTCTGTTTGTTTCTTTCACACAGAGAAGCTTCCAGAACCCCCCTGAATTAAACGGAATAGGAAAGATCTCTACACATCAGATCAATACTTTCTGCACTAAGAAATGCAAACTGACAGTGGCTGTCCGGTGGTCTCCTAGTAAACTTCAAGTGGAGATTTGAACCCTGGCCTCCCAGGTTATAGTCCAACACTCTAACCACTACTGCCTAGAAGACAGGAATCAGCTTCAGGCATTCCTGGTCCAACATAAACAGAGGTGGTATGTCAGAGCGAGAGAGAAAAAATAAGGATGGGCAAGTGAGCATGAAGGCTCAAGGATCTCTGAGGCTCAAGAGATTTGGTTCTGAAAGGAGGAAGCTGCATGTAACACAGGTAAGAATAATTACAGAATTATGACAAATTCTGCCGCAGTGGACAGCGAGTTGAATAACACCGCTTTTGTCAGAAGCTGAACAGCAGTGGAATTGAAACAGCCCTGCATGTGACTAACAGAGGTCAGGACAGAAATGGATGTATTTTCACATCCATAGCACTATGTAGTGCAGGATGCTGCCCCTTCATCAGCTTTGAAGTAGGATTTAGCTGGCCAGCTTTTGCCCTTACCCTCAAGCAGCAAAATATATTGGTTTGGCCTTGACTCAGATCCGAGGGTCTCTCAAAGTCTAGCTCCTTGTGATTCCCAACACATGGCAGTCCAGGGTTCCCAAAAGACAGTTTAAAAAGAGATTGGCAGAGTATGCTAGGCATGTCACATGCAGCTCACACAGAGTGTCCTTCTAACTACTTGAGTTTACAACACTCCTTGCTCGTCCACAGCCACACCTATTTATAAGCTTGAGCAGTGCTAATTTTTCCAGAAAATTAGGTGCCGGAAGTCACCATGAAGTTGTTACAGCAAATGTCCGTATTTTCCAGGGATGTCCCTGACTTAGAGAAGTTGTCCCAGTTTTTGATTTGATCCTGGAATGTCCCACTTTTCCTTAGGATGCCCCTATTTTCATTGGAGAAATGTTGGAGGGTATGTTAAAGTAAGTGCCACACCTTTTAACAACAACAAAAAGAGGTACTGTGACTGTGTAGCCTTGAAAACCCCCTGAGAAAAAAGCACTGGCCTTGGGGTACCAGAAAACTTGTTCTGTTACCAGCCTAAAATGAGTGCCAATTTGGTGAAATTCAGCAAGTACCATTGCCAGAATGCTAATTAGCAAAATATCCCCTTGCCCCAGTGCAGCTGGCATTTCCTCAGTTCAACAGAAGTGAAAAAATCCAAGTTTCCCTTTTAGAATTCTTTAAGCAGAAAGACTTATTTTGATTGTAACTAAACTACCCATAAATCTATGCACACATGTATTGATCTTGGCTGCCTCTTAAAAATGACTCTGTCCCAGTAAGTTGGCATATTTCATAAACAAAAAAAGAGCAAATTATCGATCTATCACACACTCTAAAAGTCCTGTGAAAAATCTAGGTTGCTTTTAAGTTCATTCCGTACCTAAGGGAATGAGAAACCCTGAAATGAAAAATAGATATTTTTAAAAGGGGAAGAAATAACACAAGATATATAGCTGCCCCTGCCAATATTTAATCTTTCATTGTAACTCCAATTCAGTATATTGTATCTCTTGTTATATCTACTGATATGCTACTGATAGACTACTTAAAACATTAGTATAACTACTTCTGACATGGAACAGTAATTAATTTAGTTATATGCCAGAAGATAATTAGTTCATTGTGGAAAAATACTTCTATAGCTTGCAAATTGAAACTGCTGTCTGGCACAGTTGGTTTGCTGTGAGCTCAAGCTTAAAGCCACAAAGTTCTGAGGGTGGTTACACAGTGGCGTAGCGTGGGTTGTCAGCACCCGGGGCAAGGCAAGTAATTTGCGCCCCCTAACCTGTGGATTTGCGCCCCCTAACCCGTGGATTTGCGCCCCCTAACCAATGGATTTGCCCTAACCCCAGATGTTGCGCCCGGTGCGGCCCGCCCCCCCTGCACCCCCCACGCTACGCCACTGTGGTTACACATATACCAGAAAGAAACTAAAGCATGGCAAAGATTGCTCCTTTTCCAAATGTGCACGGACTCTCCATATTTGGAGTGGAGAGTTGGCTGTTGTTGGCAGAGCTGGCTGTTGCGTGTGGAGGTCCCCAAGCCACCCCTCAAAATAAATCACACATCACACGTAATTTTAGTTTTGGTTTTGGGGCACTATTTTGGCCACAACTGTATTAAAATACAAAATCTGTGAGTGGTTGTTTAGACATTGGTTATGACTATCTGTCCCCCCGCCTGGGACAGAACTGACATTCCGAGCTCCAATCGGAAGCCAGTTGAAGGGAAAGTCAATGTTGGAGATCAGTTGAGCTGAGCGTCAGTCCCTCACCGCTCACCCAACCAGCTCCCCAAGGCTTGCTGGCCCTGGTCCCATTTCAGGAATTGGACGAAATCATGGCAAGCCCCAGGATTCCTTTAACGGAATTCCCTTCAGCACCATTGGAGGGGCAGGCACAGCCTATCCTGACCCCTCCACCAGCAGTTTTGTATAACCAATGCCTAACCGCAACCTTACAAGTTGTGACGAATTGCTAAGTAGTAGGCAAAAATCAAATGGCACCAGCCAATCAGCCAAATGGCAAAATTCCTACTAGGCCCCTGCACCAAGGCAGACGACCCCATGACAGGCAAAGCAAGGTCAACCAGAAAACAGGGCAGGTGCGCGGGTGATCCGATGCACTCTGCAAAAGAGAAAGCAAAACCAGAGTGCCTCAATATTTAAAGCCTATGGACCCACCCACCAATTTGCTACATGCAATTTGCCCCAGCAACCCGGTCAGCCAATCGATGCTCCAGGCAATAGGCATTAACCTGCCTGGCAACACAGGGCTGGCCCGGCGGCCCACACCACAACACGCGCTCTCATTTAATGGAGAACGCGCTTTGTTTTGTTTTAAAGAAGAATCTGGCTTTCAGGTTGCACCAAGCTCTTCTTCAGGGTTTGATCATGAGAGCAAAAAAATAAATAAAAATAAATCTAATAAATCTAAACATGGAACTTTCTGGACAGTCAGGAGGTTGGTTAGCTCCCTAGGGAAGTCTAATATCCACTGCAGCTGGCACAGAGATAGCTGGCTTGAATGCAAACATGGCGTTGTGATGTCACGCGTGATGTCACAAACAGATAAGCTCAAAGTCTGGGCAACAAGAAAGTCAGTTAACAGTCAGACTGAGTCTGGACACAGTCAGGCTGGATGTTCAGAACAGGGGAGGATCTACACTCATAGTTTTTAATGTCAAGGAAGAGGTAAGGAATGGTTTTCATATTTGGACGTCCTACTTTCAACGTTCATAACGTGTTATTAAAATGTGACACCAGAGAGCACTGCAGAGCAACCAGGAACCAGCATTAGGGAAACAGTGTTTTGACAGGGGGGGGGGGAACAAAGGTAAGAAACGCTTTAATTTACAAGTATGCTCTGTGATGTTTTAGAACAGCATATCTAATATTTTTCTAATAACAACAAACAGGTCACTGTAGACCCAGCCCAGGTGGTGATAAACAAGTTTGCCTGGGAGCTAGAGTTATGTTATCATAGCAAGCGAGGTTTAGAACAATTTGCAGGTAGGGTTGCTAACTCATGAGCAGCCAACATTTAAGTCCTTTCTGGACATTTTGCCATGAAAAGAATCAACAGTATATGTGATGGTTTTGGCTAATTAGCAGAAGCATTTGCCTAATTCTGAATTTAACATCCATCCCCCCCTTAATGGACTTGATCAACTTTTTGTATAGCATCATTTTGGAAATCCTTCTAAACCTTGACTCCAGAAATCTCCATTTTGCCTGTAATTGAAGTTTGGATTTGCTTAAAAGGTAAAGGTACCCCTGCCCGTACGGGCCAGTCTTGACAGACTCTGGGGTTGGTGCGCCCATCTCACTCTATAGGCCGGGGGGTCAGCGCTGTCCGGAGACACTTCCGGGTCACGTGGCCAGCGTGACATCGCTGCTCTGGCGAGCCAGAGCTGCACACGGAAACGCCGTTTACCTTCCCGCTAGAAAGCGGTCCCTATTTATCTACTTGCACCCGGGGGTGCTTTCGAACTGCTAGGTTGGCAGGCGCTGGGACTGAGCAACGGGAGCGCACCCCGCCACGGGGATTCGAACCGCCGACCTTTCGATCGGCAAGCCCTAGGAGCTGAGGCTTTTACCCACAGCGCCACCCGCGTCCCTTTGGATTTGCTTACCTCAATTCATATTGATGAATGAAGGATTCTTTTCAGTTATTCATAGCAGTATGTGATATCTAGTAAATGCAGTCAAATGCTCTACCACTGAGTTATACCCCAAATGCAAAATGCCTTTCTCTTCTGTCTAAACAGAGTATCTTTAGTTAGTTCATAAGATGTCCAACACCACCTTGTGCTTTTATATGGTTGATTTAACTATTTTTTCTTTGATGTGGGCCTGGCCCAGCCTGAATTATAGGTCTTGCTGTTTCTAACAGAAAACCTGCAAACATAAAAATATTAATTCTGATTAGTACTCTTTGTCATCTTCTTTTTCCCTTTTGCATGTTTAAAGTTTGTCTAATTTGTATTTTACTTTTACAGAAAGGGAATTTAACAAAGAACTAGTTCAGCCATTTGTTGTGGGAGGGTGTGGAGTGAACTGGCCTGTAAACAGGTTGGGGGGTGCTGAAGTTCAACAAATGCTTAGTTTGTGGGCGTGTCATTTTTACCACATTGTACCAGGTGGCAGAGTGGTTTGTTTAATCCAAAAAAGAGGATATTCCTTCCCATGTTTGCTATGGTGTGGATCTCATCCAGGGCCAGATTTAGGTTTGATGCATAGCTGTCAAGTGTCCCTTATTTGGTGGGTCAGTCCCTTATCCCAGCGCCATGTCCCGCTGCTGTCCCTTATTGATGAGGCTTCATTTGACTGCTGGCTGGGCTTTCTGCCTTTGGCTCAGAGGGGCTCAGAAGTTGAACATACCTGTGCCCGGAAAATCCGTTTTTTTGGCTGCTGATCCCTTATTTTCGAGGCTGCTGGTCCCTTATTTTCAAATCTGTAAGTTGACAGCTATGGTTTGATGAGGCCCTAAGCTACTGAAGGTAATGGGGCCCTTTATATGTCCAGCTGTCCTTTGTCAACAACAAATTGTCACTGTTTTTTGTGTTGAATATATGCTATATGGTAATTTATGGACCTAATAGGTATCTAAAGCCATTTGCACGTAACAAAATATGTATTTTATCAAAGTAATTGTTGAATTGAAATACAATTAAGAAGCAGTATATTAATAGTGAAATACAATTAAGAAGAAGTATATTTTGGGGAGCCCCCAAGAGAGTGGGGCCCTAAGCTATAGCTTGTTTAGCTTATACATAAATCCAGCACTGATCATCACCCGAAAGCTTCTCTTCCAGAACCATTTAGTACAGCGATTGTTGTAGCTGTGGAACATCACATGGTTTCAGAAAACAGTCCATCCCATAATTCAGTCTGGGGAGGGCTGGTCTATGACTTGTAGTCGACTGACTTCTGAACCCTATGTACCATGACATGGTATTGAAGCGACTCAACAAGAAGGAATGGTGGACTATGCCTGTTGATGATTTACTGCATAGTATGAGATTATACATTTCAGAGCCAACTTAATAATAATAATAATAATAATAATAATAATAATAATAATAATAGACTCAGTTTCCCCTGCCTCAACACAAAACTGTAAAAGGTCTATCATGCTGTGCTTCTGGTATTGGTCTTACAATGGGGCAAGACCATGCACGTTGCTTGATATTACAGTGTACAGCTTTTGTTTAGTTGCCTGTATAGCTTGGAAGAAAAAAGCAGAGACATCACTTTGCTGACAAAGGTCCGTATAGTTAAAGCTATGGTTTTTCCAGTAGTGATGTATGGAAGTGAGAGCTGGACCATAAAGAAGGCTGATCGCCGAAGAATTGATGCTTTTGAATTATGGTGCTGGAGGAGACTCTTGAGAGTCCCATGGACTGCAAGAAGATCAAACCTATTCATTCTGAAGGAAATCACTGAGTGCTCACTGGAAGGGCAGATCCTGAAGCTGAGGCTTCAGTACTTTGGCCGCCTCATGATAAGAGAAGACTCCCTGGAAAAGACCCTGATGTTGGGAAAGATGGAGGGCACAAGGAGAAGAGGATGACGGAGGACAAGATGGTGGGACAGTGTTTTCGAAGCTACCAGCATTAGTTTGACCAAACTGCGGGAGACAGTGGAAGACAGGAGTGCCTGGCGTGCTCTGGTCCATGGGGTCATGAAGAGTCGGACTCGACTAAATGACTAAACAACAACATAGCTTGGAAGCAATTTTGTTTAAATTATTCCTCTGAACATGACACTGTTTCCCTCCACCTCCCAAATAAATAAACAGACTCAAACCCACAGGAGATGAATTGGTGACCTAAGGGAATAACAGCTGAGGAAAATCTAGCCTGGGCACCACCACCCAACGCCGGCCAAAGGAGCGAATTCCGGGGGACTCACCAAGGAAGCCTCATTGCACCCATAGGCCAGAGCATGTCAGGCGGTACTCTTTAGCCTCATTAAAGCTTCTGACTCTGAAGCAGTGGTGGAGGAAAACACCACCCATTGTCTGCCATGAGCAGCAGCGGCAGCACCATGATGGAGGTGGGAGAGCCATGGTGTGCTGGTCCCAGGGGGTTACAGTGTGGCATGGTCCGAGTCCAGTCCGAGGTCAAGGGTGTGGTATGGAGGCTGTCCATCAAGGCTGAAGTGGGGTCCAAGGCAAGGAGTTGGGTGAGGTCAGGAACTCTGGCAGAAGAGCAGGATAGGGTGCCAGCAGGAACAGGTTACCAACAATGTTGCTCCCACAACCTGGGACTGGGCTGGCTGGCTTTTATCTGCCCTGACGCATAGGGCGGCCCCGGTCCACAGGTGACTTGCCTCTCTTGGCCTGGAGGCGAGCACTCCTCCTGCGGGAACTTAGTTCCCTCCGCCTCTCTGCCCTGAGCCTCTGCAGCTCAGGAGAGGCTGGAGGGTTACCAGACCCAGAGGCAACCTCCTCTTCCCCTGACGGGGCTGAGAGTAGAGCACCTGCAGGCAATTGGTCCTCCATCGCCTCAGGAGCCAGAGCAGACTCAGCTGATGTCTGCTCCTGAGGATCCGGCACAGGTGAGGACCCTTCAGGTTCAAGCCCCAGCCCGGCTCATCTGTTCCTGGAGGCGGGGACTCCTGTGCAGGCTGGGATTCCTCAGGTTCAGCCTCTGAATCTGATTCCCAGGCCATCACACCTGGCAAATCTTTTGCCCACAAAACCCAGTTGCAGACCCTGCCATTTTGTCACGGCCCAAGGCTATCATAAGACACCATTCACTGTGCCTGAGTAAAGATTAAATACTTTTTAATTGATGCATTAGGGAGGGAGTGTGTTTGGGTGTGTGTGCATGTGTGTCCTTTGATCTACTTTTGTGCATTATTAGAGTTTTTGATTTTCAAATAAGAAAGTGGAACTAAAGTAGAACAAAAAAAGTAACACTTCTGCAGCAACTACTATTCCTGTTTACTCCCATCCTCTTATTAAAGAGAACATAACCCTACAACAGTCTTATGATTTTTCTTTCTTTCTTTGAAGCACAATTAGTTTTCATTTCCATCCATTGATGCTGTCAGGCAAAGCTGTTGCCGGGTGCATCACGACAGAGGGGAGTTCAATTAATACATCGTTTCTGAAACTTATCTGACAATGAACACTCTCCCCCCGTCTCTCTCTCACACGCACGCACGGAATAAACTGTGTATTCAGTTTGCCTGTGCAGTCATATCTAAGTCTCCCTTGGCGGCTAGCCAAGACCTCTAAAAACCCATTAAGGCTATTAGAGAAATTATTTCCTTTCCATTTTGAGCTGGGTAAATTTCACAGTTATCGCAAGCAAGAGGAAATGAATTGGGAGGATATCTGTCTAGGGATGGCTTGCCCTGTAGTAGGAATTAAGCCAAGGAAATGTAAAGCTCCATTTCCCTTTGTGCCATTTGCACAGGACAGCCGGTGGGTGGCAGTGTAATCCAAGCCTTGTGCACCAAAGGTCTCTAGGGAGGAAATCTTACGCACGTCTGACTGGCAGCTGTGAGCAATGGAAGCTCTTCTCCTTGCAATTATAGACTTTACTGGAAATCAACTTTGCCTTGGAAAAAAAAGCAGTGTGTAAACCAATATTTTCCATGCACTGCAGCCTGCCGTAGAAGAGAGATTCCAAATGACGGCTTCGGGTGCAGCACTGTGACCTGGCAAATGCTAGAAAACACTTCAGACAAATCCCAGAGCTTTGTCTGAACAATCACACAGAGTGTTGTGTTCAGACTCCATCGTGCAATGCCACCTACTTGTTTGATGTAATTCAACAAAGGGCTAATTTTCTCAGGGCAGAGAATACAATTTGGACAGAATTTTCTATTTAGTTTTTGACTGATTTGTAGCTTTGCATCCATGATTAGACCAAAGGGGAAGTGAGGGGACTAGTAGCCAGCCTGAGAAGTATTGACCAGGCCAAGGCCTGCCTAAACAACACATCGCTGAACATAACCGACCTGCCATGTAGTGGTAGTAGCAACAACAACATTAAACAATAAATAAAATAAAAATTTGCACCCCATCCACCTGACTGGGTTGCCCAAGCCATTCTTGGCGGCTTCCAACATATACAAAAACATAATAAAACAGCATGGTTTAATCTTTTATTATGGCATGTCCCTTGCCCCTGTTTCTAAAGTTCCACATAGGTAAGAAAAACAGGGTAATTGTTCAGGCTTTGATTGTCAGTGGTATGCATTTGGCATGAGTTGTGAAGCTTAGTTTAAAATGCCTTTTTAGTCAGTTCTGTGGACCTACAGAATAGAGTTGCACATGCAGCTTGCTGTGCAGCTGCTGCTACTCAAAACACAACTGTGTGCTAAGCAAAGTTTCTCCCCATTAAATAGGAGTGGCTACAACTATACGAAGATGATGTAAGTTTCCAGAAGGCATTTAAAGGTTAAATCAGAAGGCACTTGCTGAATCTCTATTGGCAGAGCATTCCACAGAACTGGGCTCACTTTCTTGCTGCTGTCAGATGAGCCTCGCCAACTTGGGGAATGACAAACCACACTTCTGCGGATGATCTGAGTGAAGGATCTGAGATATTTCTGTTTACCCAGGCATTTGATGGTAGAAGAATCCTGTTCCTGGCAATCCTGAGAGCCCTAGAGAAAATCATGTTTTAAACCGAAACTGTTTTAAGAATGCTGAACTGTTTTAGAATGCTTAAAAAACAATCCAAATGTGTTTGCTTCCCTGAGATGCTTCAGGAGGAAAGGCAGAATAAAAAATTTAATAAATAAAATATGTATCCTAAACCAATGAAGTTTGGGGCTTTGGCCCAACACCAATTCAGGCTTTATAGCAGGAGTAAAGGTAAAGGTAAAGGGACCCCTGACCATTAGGTCCAGTCTTGGCCGACTCTGGGGTTGCGGTGCTCATCTCGCTTTATTGGCCGAGGGAGCCGGCGTACAGCTTCCAGGTCATGTGGCCAGCATGACTAAGCCACTTCTGGCGAACCAGAGCAGCGCAAGGAAACGCCGTTTACCTTCCTGCCGGAGCGGTACCTATTTATCTACTTGCACTTTGACATGCTTTTGAACTGCTAGGTTGGCAGGAGCAGGGACCGAACAACAGGAGCTCACCCCGTCACGGGGATTTGAACCACCGACCTGATTGGCAAGTCCTAGGCTCTGTGGTTTAACCCACAGCGCCACCCGCGTCCCTATAGCAGGAGTAGTCAACCTTTTTATACCTACTGCCCACTAATGCATCTTTCTTGATGGTAAAATTTCCTTACCGCCCACCAGTGCTTGATTGAAGGAGAATTCAGCTTGTGCTGTAGAACCCCGTACCACCCACCTAGAATCCTGAAACGCCCACTAGTGGGCGGTAGGGACCAGGTTGACAACCCCTGCTTTATAGTCTCACTTCAAGGGTGAGTGATGGGACATGAACTCCTATGGACTGCAGTAACAGTTTCCACGCAGCCCTCGAGTCTGGGCTGATGTTGTGCTGAGTACCCAGGCAGGCAGAGATGAGCCAGGTCTGGCCCGCCCATTTACTCTACCCAGGTCTCAGTATTATGCACCAGGTCGGCTCGCTTATCTACAATTAAATTGTGCACAGGCATGGTTTTATTACTGACCAGCTTGGCATTCAGCTGCAGAACCACCAGACTGTTGGCAGCAATGGTAGAGCATTCATTATTACCTGGGATAGGAGAGAGCTTTGTGGGAGATATTAGGCTCAAGTGGCACTGTGGGTTAAACCACAAAGCCTAGGACTTGCCGATCAGAAGGTCGGCGGTTCGAATCCCTGCGACGGAGTGAGCTCCCGTTTCTCGGTCCCTGCTCCTGCCAACCTAGCAGTTCGAAAGCATGAAGTACAAGTAGATAAATAGGTACCGCTCTGGTGGGAAGGTAAACGACGTTTCCATGCGCTGCTCTGGTTCGCCAGAAGCAGCTTAGTCATGCTGGCCACATGACCTGGAAGCTGTATGCTGGCTCCCTTGGTCAATAAAGCAAGATGAGCGCCACGACCCCAGAGTCATTCGCGACTGGACCTAATGGTCAGGAGTCCCTTTACCTTTACCTATCATCAACCTTCCAACATGCCTCCTTTCAATCACTGAGATTGAACCCCCTCCTCCAATACCCTTCTGCTGAGACACACCCTGTGTACAGAACACTCTTCTAGAAAAACCCAGTGCACGATTTATCATGACACCAGGCCACGTAGACATCAATCCACAATAGTCAAGAGCACATACAGTCCACCATAAACATGCCATAAACATTCCCCTCCAGCTGAGGAAACAAAACAGTATATTATACAGGCATCCCATCCCATCTTTCTCCTGGGGCATAAGCAGTAGATTTTCTACACCCAGGAGTTATAAACCCTCTAGGACCCCTCAATTTCTCATACTGGGTACTCCAAAAGCGCAAACCTATGTATGTCCCCCTCTCCCTCTTGTGACAACCCCATGGTCTTGCCAGATGGCAGCCCATCACGTTGGACGAGCCTTGAAAATGAAAAGCGATAACAGCTGCACAGTCTTCAGGCACCATTGCTCTCAGCTGCTAGGCTTGTCTGCCTGGTGGCAAGAGGCTTGCTTGGTGGTAATTGGCAATTGGAGGCAGGTGCACAGCTAGCAGGAGGTATGGAGGGCAGATGTTCAGAGGTGTTTTCGGCTCTCTTGCTTCCCATTCACCAGGCCGTCGCAAGCTGCAACCTCTTGGTGTCCTGGACACACCAAGTTGGGTGAGCCTCTGCTTTATAACTTCTCCAAAGTGTCACTTTAGGTGTTCACACAAAAAAAGTTTCTTCTCATTGAACCTGCATGTTTTGGCATGAAAATCAAAGCTCGTGGAAATTTGGCTCATCTCTAGCTATACTGTAGCAGCATTCAGTCAACCAGAAAATCACTCCCCCATGATTCCATCCCAGAACACTATTTATTTTCATGTACACCTCCATGCTAGCCCCTTCCTTTCTCTCCATTGACTGCACCTGTCCCCCATGAACTAGACTGTAAGCTTTTTGAGGCAAGGAGCTCTTTCCCCCCCCTGCTCCCATGTAAAGTTAGATACTTCGTAAAACCTGCTAGCATACTAGGCCAAATGTCCTACTTGACAGTCCTGTATTTGAAGATTGACCAGTCCAGATCTGGTTTAAAGACAGATAACAATAAGAAAGCAGAGCCAGGCCTTGAACTAGCTTTTTAGCAGTTAGCTCTGCAAGAGTAGACTGAACAGGTACATACCGTATTTTTCCGTGTATAACACGACCTCATGTATAAGACGACCCCTATTTTTGGGAGCCCTCAACAGTTGTTGAGCTTCTTTTGTAAGTTCGCTGAGCTGTTGAGCAGCTTTTCGACTATCCTCTGCTCTGGCTGATGGAACCGGTGCCGTAATACACTGCATACTGGCACTCACCAAATATACTTCCTAAGCCGGGAAGAGCGGGTAAGCAGCCAGTGTGGTGTAGTGGTTAAGAGTGGCAGACTCGTAATCTGGGGAACCGGGTTCGCATCTCCGCTCCTCCACATGCAGCTGCTGGGTGACCTTGGGCTAGTCACACTTCTCTGAAGTCTCTCAGCCCCACTCACCTCACAGAGTGTTTGTTGTGGGGGAGGAAGGGAAAGGAGAATGTTAGCCGCTTTGAGACTCCTTAAAGGGAGTGAAAGGCGGGATATCAAATCCAAACTACTACTACTACTCTTCTTCTTCTTCTTCTTCTTCTTCTTCTTCTTCTTCTTCTTCTTCTTCCTCCTCCTCTCTGACATTTCCCTGCTACCGCCGCAGCACCAGCCTTCGCTTACTTAGCCTATTAACCTGTGTATAAGATGACCCTCCATTTACCACCAAAAGAAAAATAAGAAAAAAGGTCGCCTTATACATGGAAAAATATGGTAGGTCACCTGCTCACCGTCTTCCCAATTGCCACTATGATGAAATGCATTGCATTTTTTAAAAAACTAAATTATTTCTAAGCATGCATTTATATATTTAAAGTAGCATGGACAAATATTATGCAAATATGTCTCTTGTCCTATCCTCTTTTCCATGATGCAATATCTCATTTTTCTTTTCATTTTGGTAATGTGGCCACCATAACTCATATTACCACTGCCAATAATAGTCATGTGGCGCACAACAGATTGTTGATAATAATCACAAGTATCTCTTATGTATCACATTAAGTGCTTCCTCACCCACAATAATACAACAACCAGACTTAACATGGACACTGGCACCAGAGCCTGCAATAAACTCAGATGCCAACTTTGCTGCCACATACACCCAGACAACACCATCACTAGACCCAACAACATCAAACATACCATCTCAGGCCTATTTAATTGCTCATCTTCTAACATTGTGTATGCCATCGAATGCCAACAGTGCCCTTCAGCTCTCTATATTGGATAAACATGCCAGACCCTACACCAAAGGATAAATGGACATAAATCTGACATCAGGAATCACAAGACAGAGAACCAGTAGGAGAACACTTCAATCTCCCAGGACATTTAATACAAGATCTCAAAGCAGCTGTCTTATGACAAAAGAATTTCAGAAATAGACTTGAAAGAGAAGTTGCTGAATTACAACTTATTACTAAACTGAAAACTATTGAGAGACCTGGTGTGAATTCTTGTCTCATTACACATGCTAAAGCTATTTTTGGTCATCTGTATACTATCCCTTGCTTTTTCCTGTAGGACTAATTGCAGTCATTAACAGTTGTCAACAGATTTACCATACCCGTTAAGTCAATCACCCATCTCCTACCACCCTTCTGAGAAATACTCCACCCTACCCTCCCACTATATAGAAGGGTCTGGTGACTTCTGTTTCAATGTAACTGAATGCACACAAAAGCTTATACCCAAAACTACTTAGTTGGTCTCTAAGGTGCTACTGGACAATTTTTTTATACCTAGCATTAGTTACAGTTGGGTATGAGGATGAGAGGGCTGCATCAAACGCTTCAAAGGAAATATGGTTTTAAAGAAGGAAAAGAGGTAGCCCCATACAGAGATTCTGGGAGGCAGTTCCAAGCACAAGGGACAAGCAAGAAGAAAGAGTAGAGCTGTTGGAGGGAGCAAGCAATGATCTTTGGATGGCCAAAGACAGTGGTGCTGGAGGAACTGGAACAGCAAAAATTATGGGCAGGACCTGGACCAGTGAAGGCCATGGGAAGCAATGTATCAGGATTTAAGAACAGCAACATAAATGAAGGAATGGGTTTCCCAAACCCAAAACTGACTGTGCAGGCAGTTTGAAACTGCACCAAAATCCTTAGCTAAAATCCATTAACTGGAGCTCTGAGTCAATGTATAAACAAAAACCCGGCTGTGCTCAAAGCTCTCTCCTTTATCAGTTTGTGACGGCAAGTATGGCCTTCACTGTACCAGTAGAATAGAGAAGACACGTCTGTGCCTTATCTTACGTCCTGACCACAAAGACCACAGACCCAGACTGGGAAAAGCGCCATAATGTGTTCTCGGAGATGGTGACCTCTTGCTCCAAGATAAGAGTAGGAATAGGAAGAGCCTTTTATGGTCAGAAGTACAGGAAGGAAGATCCTTTTATGGTCAGAAGCATAGGAAGGAATACCCTTTTATGGTTAAGAATGCCGGAGCAGGAACATTTGTGATGTCAACCTGCGTACATAGGCTGACGTGGTTGGATTCCTGGGGAAGGAGGGAGAGGGTGCCTGGAGGATATATATACTGCATGAAACTTCTCATTTCTTTGGACTTGCTGTGGACTAATTGCGCAAGTGCCTTCTGCTATCTGGAGAGCAGAATAAACTCTTTCTTTGAACCAACCTCGGTGTCATTTGACTTCCTTCCTCCTGTCCGGGAGCAACACAGACCCAATCGGTGAACTCCAATAAGGCTACATAAGTATGAGCATGGGGGACTTTAAAGGATGAGGAGCCTGTGCTGGATCTGGGAGAAGCCAGTACAAGGGTGCCATGTGACCAGAGCAAAGAGAACAGTGAATGAATTACTAGGTGGAGTGAAGGGAACCAAGATATGACAAGAGAAAGGCAAGAGATGACCAAGGTAGGAACCAGGTAGGAACCAGAAGTTTTGACAAAGGGCCAGAGAGGAAGCGCTGTGGTTCTGTAATGCTGCAAAGGAAGAAGAGATAGCAATTGATCAAATACATATCTCCAGAGACCATTTTATGTAACTTTCCGGTCCTCCGCCGTCCGTCATCTTGATTCCGAACTCTGGGCCCATAACCAAAAATTGTTAGTTAAATTCAGCTCCAATCCTCCGAGCTGATACGGCTCATCTTGGCTTGATCCCAGCAGAGTATTCCCAGAGTCCGCAACGAAAGGATGAAGCAGGTATGGTGCTACATTGCTAAGCTTTATTTCTAAGCTATGCTGAGAGCATACAAATATACATCTTGTCTCTGTGAGAAGCAGAGAGCAACTCCGACAAAGAAATGACAGAACAAAGGAAACAGGAAACCAGTAAACGTCACATCCCGTCTCCCTTTCCCGTGGGAACCCAACAGTATCTGCACCGTGGAATGAAAACATAGTCCTGTGACTTGCAGCAGCTGCTTCAGTGAGAGAAACAGAAACTAACAGTTTTATCCCTGATGATTGGGTGCAGTTTACATATTACTATTTATAATGGCGTCTTGTCCTATCCACGCAGAAGAGACATTTAAACAAAACAATACCATACATTGCTTCCAGGAGTCTCTCCCCCTTGAAAGAATTTGTATCTGCCCATCCTATATGTGTAATGCTAGGTATGCGGTAACTAAAGAAATTACACATGTTCTTTCTCTGTTCATTCCTGCCTTCACTTTCCTCCTTTTTCTCTGTTGTCTCTTCCATGTCAACTTGTAGACTATTTCTTGTACTCTGTGTGACTAATAATAATATCAATATTATTGTTTTAGGACAGCATTAATTATAAAACCATACAGAAAACAACTAAGGAAAATCCATTTCTGAAAAATGAATGCAACCAGTGAAGACAAATATCCATTCCTAATAAATTCTTATTTATTTTTGTTTGAAGTTTTTTTTCCTTCTGGTTTCCCTAGCCAAGCAGTATTTTTCAGGTCCATTGATTTAAGCAGTGGCTATTGGCAGTTACAAATGAATGACGACAGGAAATGATTGAAACTCCTTATTTGCCATAAGGATTCCCACACACACTTTCATTTTAATGTAATATGACCAGAAATTACTAGTTCTCCAGCTACATTTCAAAGATGAATGGACAACATTCTCTCTCTCTCTCTCTCACACACACACATTGGCAAGTAACTTGTCTGTCATCTGCATGATGACGAACTAGTACTAATATAGTATAGGAAGAAAAGAAGTTGTGATAAATGTGAGAGACATCAGAGTGGCCCATTAAACGCCAGGTAACAACTTCATAAAAAGGAATACACACACACACACACACACACACACACACACACACACCACTGATAACATTTCTTATGTTTTAGAATACTAGGAAACATTGTTAGTAGTCTTTCTGTAGTGGACGATTCTCTCTTCTACTTATGGCACATTTTTTAATGTGTGATGAATGGATCCAGCCTGTGTTTATGATCATTATCAGCAGAATTATTGCTCAGAAACGTCCTAGAGATGATGCTCATAATTACCCAATACGAGATTTGTCCAACTCATATTGCTTGGCCATGCTACTAACTACGCATTATGTCTCCCATAATTTGTTTTTATTTCTGGGAACGTGAAACACAGTTCTGCCACATATGTGGTCAGGATGACCAGGATGCTTTGTAAACACTTGGACAAAAGTTATTTAATGTTGGCCTCTACGTATTTATAATTGTTAACATTTACTGCAAGATTATTTCATCTTACTCTCCATGAAATGGGAAGGATAGACCTCTCCTTGATTTTTGTGAAACTACCTGAACTACAAAGCCAGCACAGATGTTCTTTAATGTTAGGGACGCGGGTGGCGCTGTGGGTAAAAGCCTCAGCTCCTAGGGCTTGCCGATCGAAAGGTCGGCGGTTCGAATCCCCGCGGCGGGGTGCGCTCCCGCTGCTTGGTCCCAGCGCCTGCCAACCTAGCAGTTCGAAAGCACCCTCGGGTGCAAGTAGATAAATAGGGACCGCTTTCTAGCGGGAAGGTAAACGGCGTTTCCGTGTGCGGCTCTGGCTTGCCAGAGCAGCGATGTCACGCTGGCCACGTGACCCGGAAGTGTCTCCGGACAGCGCTGGCCCCTGGCCTATAGAGTGAGATGGGCGCACCAACCCCAGAGTCTGGCAAGACTGGCCCGTACGGGCAGGGGTACCTTTACCTTTACCTTTAATGTTAACCCCTTTGAATGCCAAGAACTAAATAACCAGACTTCTTATCTGTTTCAGTTAATTTTCTTGATTATTTCTTGCAAATGTTGTATGTGGTTGTTCTCCCTCCTGTTCTTAAAACCTCTCTTCCTCCAAGAGTATTTGGGTTGTGGGGTTTTTGTTTGGAATGGAGAAGTGAACTCCAAATCAGCCGTTAGCCATGAGTTATGCTGGGTAAGAATGGATTTGCAGTTCATGTCAACTTTTGCATGCACCTGTTGTTTTTGCATTTAAAAACAAGAATCATGTGAAAATTTGCTTTTAAATAAGTTTATATATACAGTGGTACCTTGGTTTTCGAGTGTCTCGGAAGCCAAACGTTTCGGTTTTCAAATGCCAAAAACCTGGAAGTGAATGCTTCCACTTTTGAACATGCCTTAGAAGTCGAACGTCTTCTGAGGCACGTTTCTCAATTTTCTCAATTGAATTTTCCAACCACCCATTGCGCTTTGGTTGTCGAATGTTTCAGAAGTCAAACGGTCTTCTGGAACAGATTACGTTCGACAACCGAGGTACCACTGTATGTATACTTGAAATGTATTTTTCTTCAAATTACACATGGATAAACCCACTTTCTCTCAAAAAGTGTGTTTCAAAATACAGCAATAGTTTTATATGGCTTTTAAACTTAAAACTACAATGCAATGTTCACAGCAGTGCAAAATCCCACGATTTTCTATATTCTGATCCACAGCTTAGTCCAGGAGGTGGAAATCAAGTCAGTGTGGTGCTTTGAAGCCACCAGCTCCCCCCCCACCTGGCAGATAACCTTTGACAGGTGGGTGGGACTACCTGCCTCTCAATCACCTAATGATGTCCATTGAATGACACGTAGGTGGTACCACACACCTGTCAAAGGTGGTCCATGTGGTGGGGGAGATAAAGATCTGGTCTGCTTGCCAAAAAAGGGTTCTGCACCCCGCTGTATTGCATGCAAAATCTACGATCAAACCAAAAGATCTGTTTAATGAAAATATTATCTATTTCTGTTTGTTAGTTTTTTTAAAAAAATAGGACAGGAAAACCATCTATTTTTTAGCCAGCCCTATCAGAAATCCTTCCATCCATATATGTTTCCCTACAGGAATCCAGGTTTCTTTTCCTAAGACTGAAATATTTTTCCTGTGTGGCCTCAGGAAAGGCACTTCTGCCTGGTTCTTTTTCCTTGTATGTAAATCCAGCAATCATACCCGAGGGGGAAATTCTAATTCATCACTTCTCCGACCACATCACTTCTCACAGTAGACTTATCTGCTTTCCACATTATCTGATAATAGCCCCGCTCCCCTTAATGTAGTCTGCTACTCCTTCGACTCTGCTAACTTATTTTTATCCTTTTTCAATGTCACAGCAGTTTTTGACATTATTATGCTGACAGGGCGTGTCATTTTCCAACTGAAGCTCATCTGCAATTTTATATTAACACCCATGTCTCTGGTTTAAATATTAAACTGACTTCTCAACAAGCTTTACGTAGCAAGAGCTGGCTATGTTGTAGCTTGCTTCAGTGATCATTTCCAAATTATACGCTTCCCCTCCACCGCCACCTTCCTAGGCCTTCATTCAAGTTCTTATGCTTCCATTCCATCAACCTCAGCTCTGCCATTAAATTTTTCCTCTCATGAATTTAGTTGGAATTATTCTCAACACTAGGCCTTGACAAAAAGAAATATTCCCTACTATTTGCTTAGGTTGTCAAATGCGAGGTTTCAAAAAATCCATCTTTGTACTTGTCAGACCAGTCATGACTCAGACGGCAAGTCTTCTGGGTTGTGTTGACTGCTGCCCCATGTGGTGAAGCCCTTGAGACTGCTGAGTGGAAGGGAAAGTGGTCGTGTTGTTCTTGCAGTCCAGCTTCCATCATGGCTCTACCTCTCAAGAAGGCTCCCTCTGACCAGGCCTGCCTATAAAACAGGGCTGGGAAATCTCCATCCAAATGTGAACATTGCTGTAGAGCAACTGTCTCCAACCGGATGTGAGGGCGATCTGGCTGTGACATCTGTCACCCCAACTGTTCACCAGGGTTGATTCGGCTGATCTGGCTGGCTAGGCGGGTGTCCCCTCCCTCTCTCACCGCTCCATGTGTGTCCCTCCTGAAGCTGCATGCTTGGTGGAAGAGGACAACCATCCCAGATAGAAGGAGTGTACCTGTGCTGGTCCTGGGGGACTAACTGAGAGGCGAGGTCCGAGTCCAGTCCGAGGTCAATGGTGTGGTATGGAGGCTGTCCGTCAAAGCTGTAGCTGGGTCCAAGGCGGGGAGTCGGGTGGGGTCAGGAACTCTGGAAGAAGAGCAGGGCAGGGTGCAGGCAGGAACAGCCTAACAACCTGGGACTGGGGCTGACTGGCTTTTATCTGCCTCGAGGCATAGGGCGGCCCCGGTCCACAGGTGACTCGCCTCTCTTGGCCTGGAGGCGAGCACTCCTCCTGCAGGAACTTAGTTCCCTCCGCCTCTCTGTCCTGAGCCTCTGCAGCTCAGGAGAGGCTGGAGGGTTACCGGACCCAGAGGCAACCTCAGCTTCCCCTGACGGGGCTGAGAGTAGAGCACCTGCAGGCAATAGGTCTTCCATCACTTCAGGGGCCAGAGCAGACTCAGCTGGTGCCTGCACCTGATGATCCAGCACAGGTGAGGACCCTTCAGGCTCAGGCCCCAGCCCCGGCTCAGCTGGTTCTGGAGGCGGGGACTCCTGTGCAGGCTGGGATTCCTCACGTTCAGCCTCTGAGTCCGAATCCCAGGCCATCACAGTACCGTTCTTCGGTCAAGGGTATATAATAGCTGCGCTCCCCTGTTATAACCTCCACAGAAGCTCAACTGTCTCCAACCTAGAGCCCCCAAGATCGTTTGAACTACAGTTCCCATCGGCCTTAGCAACAGGGGCAGCACATCCTGTTTTTCCACTTGAGGCAAAATGGGAAGTTCCATGCCACTGCAACCCTGCTGAAGCCTTTGCCTACATTGCGTGGCGGCATTGCAAAATGGCGGTGGTGACAGTAGATTCCGGTGAGATCTCACCAGAAATCAGCACTGGTGCTGGCCCTGCTTCTCTGATAGCAGTGAAGGTAAGACTGCTCCTTCACTCCACCTCGTGGCTGCCCTGCCTAGCCAGAATGGCCAGGAATGATGGGGATTGTATTCTTAAGACATCAGGAGGAATAAAGGTTGGGGAAAGCTGCTGTAGAAAATGTACATTTTTCCTAGCACATATTGTGACCCGTGCCTCTCCCTTCCAAGGCAGTATAATGCCAGACATGCTCCAGCTGCTGTGTTCCTGCCAAACCTAGGACCTTCTGTGTCTCACTTATGTAGATATTTGCAAGACCCACGGTGCCCTTAATAAGCTTCCAGACTCAGGCTCTGGGGAGAAGTATACATACATTGCTAGTTGGCCTTGACTTACCAGGAATGGTGATGGGCTGTGCAACACCATGGAATGGCAGAATTGCGGTGTGTGCTCTGAAGAGCCTTTTCACACTCTGAATATATGCAGAGGGACTAGATAGTACTCTATGGCTCAGCCTCAGTTATCCATCCGTAAATAACAGTGATACTCCTTGGAGTGTTGTTATGAAAGGTCAATATACATTTCAAAAAAGAGTTATTATAAGTCTTGAATACCTGCCTCCTTCTCTCCTGACAGTAGTAGCCTGGGATAATGATTAATTATGTGAAACAGAGCGGGACGCGGGTGGCGCTGGGGTCTAAACCACAGAGCCTACGGCTTGCCGATCAGAAGGTCGGCGGTTCGAATCTCTGTGACGGAGTGCGCTCCCGTTGCTCGGTCCCTGCTCCTGCCAACCTAGCAGTTCGAAAGCACGTCAAAGTGCAAGTAGATAAATAGGTACCGCTCCGGCGGGAAGGTAAACGGTGTTTCCGTGCGCTGCTCTGGTTCGCCAGAAGCAGCTTAGTCATGCTGGCCACATGACCTGGAAGCTGTCTGTGGACAAACGCCGGCTCCCTCAGCCTATAGAGCGAGATGAGCGCCGCAACCCCGGAGTCGTCTGTGACTGGACCTAACAGTCCGGGGTACCTTTACCTTTATGTGAAACTGGTATCAGTCATGTTGGAACAACCTATGATCCACCAATCCAAATCAACCCACCAAACTTTCTCTGGCCTGCTCTTTTTTTGTGGGTTTGGCAACCAGCTCCCCTATTTTTGCAGTTCAAGGCAGCCTGTAAAAAGTAGGTATGTGCATCAAATGCAGGACCCAAATCCTGAGGCAAAACAGAAGGATATTTGACTTGTCTGGGGTGAACCAGGATCTGTATGATGTGGCATAACTTGAATCAGGGATCTTTAAAGCACCTTGGCAACCCCGACATGGAAAAAATTACTGCAGACAAGCATCTGCTAAAAGTGAAAGTGATGTCTCTAAGTTTGCCATAATGCCAGGGTGGGGTGATGGTTGTGGGAAGAGCAGAGTGGATGTGGGAGGAATATTGCTATTGTGACTGACAGGTGAGGTTTGTAACATGAAGGAATTACTTTTACTTGAAGAATGAATCCCTTTTGGTTTTTCAATCTAAAACAAAAACCAATTTAGAGGTGCCTAGCATAAAAAGCCTTTCGACCTATTTATCTGACATTTTGCATTTTGAAAATTGCATGTCTGCAATTTTCAAGCCAGTTGCCCATAAATTAAAAATTTTTTTAAAAAAGTTGCCCACGGAATTTTAGGGAGATTAAGAGATTCCCCCTTTAAACCCCCAAACTACCAAGACTATACTTTGCTGAAAAAACACTGCAGCTATCCTGAAACTTGGCAGGATTCATGACCTCAGACAGGGTAAAGCCTGCAAATTTCATCCAATTTCATCCAAAAACCTTTTTTTAAAAGGTGTGCAGCGCAACTGCCCTTAAACTTATTTCGCTGTAATTCAGCACACCTTATCCACTCTGGATGGGCTAGTATGCTTGCAAATTCCATCCACTTTTGTCAAAAGAGGAATAAAGTTAGTTGTTTTTTGATTTCTCAGTAGTGAGTAATGGGCCAGGGGGAGGGAAGGCGGCAGACTTGGATGGACCTCAGAAATAATTGGATACCTCAGACCAAGGCAGGCAGGTTTCTGAATTGCAGAATCAGAGTCCACACTGAATCCAGTGGCCAGTGCCCACCCCTAGTAAAAAGTTTAAATGTCCAGTTGAGACTAACTTAGTGAGATATGCAGAGAAATCCTATACATGATTATTCAGAAGTATGCCCTGTTCTGATTAATGGAATAGTGTGCAAAAGTGTAGGTCTCATGGCAGGGTCCTTGAGAAAGTGACAGCAGAACAGCCACCCAATTGCTGTGGACTAGAGCTCCCATCACCCCTGAACATTGGCCATGCTGGCTGGGGTTGATGAGAGTTGTAGTCCAAAACATAAGAAGGGTACCACAGTCGCTAACCCTAATCTAGATCTCTTTCAATCCAGCTTCAGGCCTTGTTTGGGGACCAAGCACCTTTGTCAGGGGGAAGATAGGGGGAATACAGGCTTGCTGATTATCTTGACTCCTGCCCAAAACAGAACAAGAGAGGTCCTTACTTGCAAGTTGTTGTTGTTTAGTCGTTTAGTCGTGTCCGACTCTTCGTGACCCCATGGACCAGAGCACGCCAGGCACTTCTGTCTTCCATTGCCTCCCGCAATTTAGTCAAACTCAATGCTGGTAGCTTCGAGAACACTGACCAACCATCTCATCCTCTGTCGTCCCCTTCTTCTTCTGCCCTCCATCTTTCCCAGCATCAGGGTCTTTTCCAGGGAGTCTTCTCTTTTCATGAGGTGGCCAAATTACTGGAGCCTCAGCTTCAGGATCTGTCCTTCCAGTGAGCACTCAGGGCTGATTTCCTTCAGAATGGATAGGTTTGATCTTCTTGCAGTCCATGCGACTCTCAAGAGTCTCCTCCAGCACCATAATTCAAAAGCATCAATTCTTCGGCGATCAGCCTTCTTCATGGTCCAGCTCTCACTTCCATACATCACTACTGGGAAAACCATAGCTTTAACTATACGGACCTTTGTTGGCAAGGTGATGTCTCTGATGTCTTGCAAGTAAAGGTATGGAAAGTACAGTATGCAAATTTTTGCTGTTGGTTGTGTGTCATATCACTTCATGATTTGCAAAACTGCTACATGACCATTTTTGGTGAAGGCCGGTATAGAATTCCTGAAACGAATAAATAAATGAACTTTTCTACATGCATAGACATGTATAGGAATGTACTGTAAATAATAGCTTACATATAGGAAGAGAATGCTCACTGAGGCACTGGCAGGCTGTGCTCATTTTGGTGGTTCATAAGTTGTGTCGACCTGCCCTTAACACTTGCCTGTAGAAAGTGCACAATGCTGTACATTCAATATTGATGCCCGCTGCAGTCTGTACATATACGTCTGTGTAGTGTGCTTTCCTGCTGAGCTGTAATTAATTTGGGATGCCTGCCCTGACATAAGGTGACACATTTGGCTTCACTGTGCTGATTTAGTAAGCCGTCTAATTTGCTCATGGAACTGACATCGCTGCCTTCTGCTTTCAGGAGCATTATCCGTCTTAAACAGGACATGAACAACAACAACAAGGCAAAACCAAACTAAGAAAATGATTCTGCCTTGAAAGACAATGCCACATAAATGTGTCTCTCTGCATGTGTAGTTTGGTGACAGCAACAAAGAAATGTAAAACAAGATCCCTGAAACTGGTACCAGCTTGTAAAATCTTGTTAAATCATGCTTTTAAACATATACACACAGACACACACACCGATGCCCATATTACAAACTGCAGTTTCTTTTTTCTTTTTTATTGCTTCCTTTTCTATAGCCTCAGTAGGCCTGTGCTTTTCTTTTTCTTTCTTTCTTTCCTTTTTTTTTAATTCGTCCTTTCCCCTGCTTTTTCAAAATGCACTCATTGAACTCTTGGCAATTAGTGTAATTGAAATTTATTGACAATGTGGCAGTCTTCTAAAGCTTCATTGTTCTGAGTGCTTAGCGCACAGGACCATTGAAGAGTGCCATGGCAGTGTCAGACGGCGCATAGCTTGCTCAATTATATCAATGGACCAGTGACTGCCAAAGGTTCCTTTGGGGGTATGAATGTTACTTAGTGATAAGAACCTCTAGAAACAGAATCCCTGGGCCCCATCTCTAGTGGGAGATGGAAATGAAATATGTATTTCTCTGCTGTGGAAAATTAATGTAATTGGCTCCCTTAAAAAGCTTTGACAAGTTGACCTGTTTGAAATCTGAGGAGGGCTTATGCTGCAATATCACATTATCTCCAACATAAACCCCCTACTCTGATGGGGAAAAGGGGAAAGATAAATGGCATTTGGATAGTAATATTAAACTTTAGTGCCATGGACCATATTAGTACATGCTTCCACCTCCCGCCCGTGTCTCGCTTCTGAATAAATTCTGATAGAAATTTTACCCTTTCACATTACTATCTCTCCTTTTTGTTTTCTTTATAAGGGGACAATGGGAAAAGAAAATGTTTGAGACTCAGATCTCTGCTCTTCAGTCTTTTTTTCTGTGCAGTGGTCGCCATGCAGTCATCTCCAAAAAACCACTTTCTCCAGAGATATCCCATTAGCTTCAAGGGCACTGCCATTCCGCAAGTGGTTTGATTCCCACCTGTGCACATAATAAGAACTTAGTAAATGGTGGCCTTCATACGTTCCTCACTGGAAACATGCCTGCCTTTATGAAGTTTAAATTGGCTCTGAAGGGGTGTGTGTGTGAATCTGGGTTTCCCACAACCATTGCGCCACGCCATGAGTGCAGCATTAGGGATGCACATAGTGTTTCAGGTTCTTTGGGGCTCTTTGACCTGTAGCTCCAAAAATTGCCCCCACATCTTCCATCACGGTTCCACAAAGAACTTTGCCATGCGCTTCTAAAGCAGGGGTTGTCAAGGTATACCTTGCCTGGGGTGGTTCACTCCAGTGGAGATCTCTCCATGAGTCAGATCACGTGTGTGTGTGTGAGCACATGCACCCGCGATTTCCAGTGTCTGCGTCTGCGCAGACACAATTTACAGTGCCACAGAAGCGAGTCCCTGTGCCGCGCTGTGCCGGTTTAGTGCAGCACGCGGGCTCACCAAGCGGGTGTCTCGGTTCAGGGGTGGCTCGTGGGCCGGTTAAATGACCCCCGTGGGCTGGTTGTGGCCCATGGGCCTTAGGTTGCCTACCCCTGTTCTAAAGGCTAGCTATTTATTTATTCTAGGGATTTATGCTCTTTAAACAATGGTGGCTTGGTTTTTTTTTTTAAAAAATGCATTAAACGCAATGTAAAAGAGTATCATAAAGGCCATCAGAAGAAACAAAACCTATTAAAGCACCATGAAAGCAATTAGCAGAGGGACATATGCCTGGGGAAAATATAAAAAGATATTTGGCACCCACCAAAATGACATTAAGGTAGGCATTCTGTAGTCAGGGTGAAACCAAAAAGTAGGCCCTCTCCCTTATTGACATATTTTGTGTCGGCATCTGGGGGTCGATAGGCCAGCTGGCTCAGCCCCAGATGGATCGTCTCCCTCTCAGCCTTCGTGCTGTGGAGATTCATCGACCTCTGGCTCCGCCGTAAATCAGCGACTCAAGCTTGCTGACTTGAGCACACTTTACTTAGCAGAGTAAACTGCACAACAGAAGAGGCTTGAGGCTGCAGATACATACTAAAACTACGGATTTATTATACATAAATCAGAACAAAGAAACATGTCGTCTCTCCTTGCCGTCTTCTCAGAGAAAGACTAGAAACAAAAGCAATACACAGAGTGGAAGTTCCGCTCATGGGACCCAGCAGTCTGTACTGGAAAGTAAACAGACATGTGACATGTAACAATCCCATATATCTGCAACAAAAGGTGGAATGGAATCTCCCAACATTTTGAAGAGCAAAAAAGAGGATGCTATGATGACTCTCTTTTCCAGAGACTGGGCAGAGGAGGAATGGTGGAGACCACCTCCCCAGCTTGACTCTTCCAGGGAGGTGGAAGAGGAAGACAATTTAGATTTACAACAGGGGTTTGAAGGAGGTCACAGCTCAGGGGCAGATGAGGGGGAAAGTTGGGAAATAATGGGCAAGGAGGAGGAGGAAGCACCAGAGGGGCAACAGCTGATGGACACAGTGTCTTTAGAAAGCTTTCCAGACCCAGCATCTCCTAGAACCCTGCGAGCCTTGAAAGTAGGAGAGCAAAGAGCTCAAAGACAGAGGGCACTTAGCAGCACCCACAGAAGTCACAAATGAGGAAGTGGGAGAGACGGGAGGTGGATTCAGGACAACGCCATTATCCAAGAGACTGGGTTCTATAGCCTCTCTCTGTAAATACTGAATAAAAAGTGGACGGTAAGAGACCTTTCCTTGAATTGTAAGTTCCTGGCAGGGAGTCGCTGGCAGCAGCCTGACACTCATTTTAAATACCCCTACTATATGTAGGCTATAGAAGCTGTGATATATTGCTAAGGAGGGAAGGATAAGAGAAGAGGAAATAGATAAATAGATAGTATGTATAGTATTGGTGTTGATATTATATAGGTTTGTATTGAACTAAACTGTAGTGTATAATGGTGTGGAGTATTGTAGTGTAGTGTATGGTATTGTGGTTTTGTGTTGTATGTATTTTGTATTATATGCTACATGTAAAGTAAATTTTAATAATAATAATAATAATAATAATAATAATAATAATAATAATAATAATAATAATA
>JAXCMG010000127.1:1480408-1492277 GCA_034642415.1 Podarcis siculus | reverse complement strand
AGGGACCCCTGACCATTAGGTCCAGTCGTGGCCGACTCTGGGGTTGCGGCGCTCATCTCGCATTATTGGCCAAGGGAGCCAGCGTACAGCTTCCGGGTCATGTGGCCAGCATGACTAAGCCACTTCTGGTGAACCAGAGCAGCGCACGGAAACGGCGTTTACCTTCCCGCTGGAGCGGTACCTATTTATCTACTTGCACTTTGACGTGCTTTCGAACTGCTAGGTTGGCAGGAGCAGGGACTGAGCAACAGTAGCTCACCCCGTCATGGGGATTCAAACCGCCGACCCTCTGATCAGCAAGCCCTAGGCTCTTTGGTTTAACCCACAGTGCCCGGGCAATGTGTGCACTGGGTTGTGAGGTGTTTTGCTGGAGGGTAAAAGGCTTTCACTATTGAACATTCATGTCTCCCTCACACCCTTGATTGTCATTCAGCGGCAGAAGCCCATGACCACTCCAGTAAGCCCCCGCCCCCCTCTGCCTCCAAATAATGAAAGCACACTTTAAAAATGGTTTCCAAAAGACACCAGCTAAAAAACAAAATCATAAAAATGCATTCACGCTGACCCAAGGAAAGACTGGTAATTGTTCTGCAAATATTAGAGGTGCTGGATGAATCAGCAGAAATTCTTCCAGCAAACAAAGGGGCGGGGGGGGGGGCTGCCTTTGGGAATATTACCTGGGGGAATCAGGGAATCGCAGCTTGAAAAATGAAAAGATAATAATGCCGAAGGCCTCAATGTGCCAGTAGGTGGCGGCATTGTCAAAGCTCTACTAGCTGTGCCTGAGTCTAGCGCCATCTCATTCCCCCTGGAAGTTTACATACGGAGTCGCTTGACCTTCCATGAATTTGTTTGTAACCTTTGCTGACTACATTAGCTAAATAGCCTGGTCCACTTGGACTCTTTGCCCGTGACGAAGTCTTGCGACTTGGCAGGACTGTGCAGAATATATCCCCCTTGGAAGTGCAAACCCAAACCTGCAATTTTGGGATGTAGAAAAGTTACCTAAAAATACTTTGATTGGGATAATATTTATCTTTATAAATCCTCTTCTGTGCCTTCATTTCCCCTGCTTCCTCTTTGACAGCACCCTCACCCCTTGCAGATGTTTATTTCTTCCTGGATTAACCACATGGGACATCCCAATCAATCAGGCATCCGATTTGAGAGTAGAAAAGATAAATATAGCTAATGTAGTATAGTAGCATTGTAAACGAGTAAACAAATATTTCCCCAGGAACTGCCAAAAATAATAATCAAAAGTTGTTAAAAAAAATGCTTCCACAAATATTCCTCAAAATGTTGAATAGTTTCAATTTAGATTCAGAGTTAACTTGCCTGGATTATTTGTTCCACTTATTTCTTAATTTTTTTCCCTGGTGCATCATGACACAACCTTCATTTTCCAATTCAACTTTGCAAAAGTGATGTCTAGAAAAGTCTGCAAAAAGTTCCTTTTATCGTGTTTTACACCTTGTTTTCAGACTTCAGCGAATATTTTGCACATTGACGAGGCACTAAGAAGCTCTTTTGGGTCTCCCACAGAACGCCTTCAGTGTATGTAAAACACGCACATTTTTCAATGGGGGACACAGGCCAGGCAGTTTGAACATCACCATCATCTCATGTGACCTGAGAATGCACCAAACACAAATGTACCTGTTGTAGGTTCCAGGGAAAGACTGTCTAATCTGCCTTTCAGAGAAGCAGGTCTTCCACCGCAGAATGTCTTACTAAGAAAGACCTGATAAGCTTCTGAGGACCTCCCCAGAGTTTATTCCCACACAGTTCGAAAACCTCAGATTTAGGGGAAAGTTTAGGAAGTGCAACAATATTTACAAGTTTTTCCATTGTCAGATAATGATCTGCTTAAATGCTACTGTTGAAACTGTTAACAACACACAATGGGGATGCTGGAACACACCAAGGTCACATTAAACACGTGATTTTTAATGTGAAAACTCAGACTTGTTAAAGATGTGAAAAACGATTATTTAGTTTTTAAAAAGTAAATAAAAAAGAGTCTTGCTGCATTGTCAAAATACGACAGCATTTTGCCCGCTTAGTTAAAATGAATTGCAGAAGAATGTTCCTCTGCATGTAAGGAAGTCAATATGACTTGATTTTTAATTCCTATGCAACTGATGTCTGCAATAAGAAAATATTCACTCTAAGTAGTAATTAAAAGAGGAAGAGGCTTTTGTCACACATACATTGGATGCATAGCCCAAGTGGTGGGTTTCCCTGCCCTCCAGTTTAAAAGAAGCTCACGGAAACTGAATCTACCTGAAAAGCTAACTTAATGTTTGTTTCCATGTTGACCTACTTCAACTACAAACCTATTATTTCTTGTCACTTGTGATTTCCCTCCTTCCTCCCCCAATAAATTCTGGTGAAGGGATTGCCTCTTTCTTGCATTCTAATACCATGCTGAGGTACAAAGTGAGTTATTCCATCTCCAATGATGCATTTTCAAACTGTCACTAATGTGTCCTTAGTATCGTCTATTCACTTCTCCCATCACTTTGTAAATTAATAATACTTGCATGCATATATATATATATATATGAGAGAGATGTCCCACCATTGCCACAATGCAGTGCCAAAATTGAGGTGACATCGTTGTGTACGCAAGTGCTGCTTTAAAAGATAGCGAAGCCCGAGGATTCATTAAACTGAGTGGTGTTTCTCATTAAATTTGTCGATTGACAGAGCTGACTGTCATTTTTCTCCTGCTGTTTTCTCCCTCCATCGAGTAAAAACTTTGCCACCTGATATTTGAGAAGTGCTTACCGCTGGAAAACAAATCAGAAAATACTTTGCATTGCCTTCTTCAGATTGAACCCTGGATAATGCCTGGGGTTTGGATTCCAGTGCTCTGTGTTTATCCTCTTGTCTTCTGCTAGAGCAGTGCTGACCAAACGAGTACAGTGCTGAATTTTCATGCTCAAAAATTGGAGGGAGGAAGCTTTCCGACAGTGCCGGATCTTGTTTTACGCTGGTGTTATTTTGGAGAGGCTAACTTTGCTCTCCTCCACTGGTTCCAGATAACCAGAGATAACACAAATAAGATTGGGCTATGTGATAATGTCAGTGAGTGCAAACAGAACTGATATTTGGCTGTTGCTTTTGTTGTTATGTAGTAACAGTGGCGCTCTCGCCCTATGGAATGCCCTCCCATCAGATGTCAAAGAGATAAACAACTACCTGACATTTAGAAAACATCTGAAGGCAGCCCTGTTCAGGGAAGTTTTTAATGTGTGACATTTTGATGTATTTTTAATCTTTGTTGGAAGCTGCCCAGAGTGGCTGGAGAAACCCAGCCAGATGGGCGGGGTACAAATAAATTATTATTATTATTATTATTATTATTATTATTATTATTATTTGCTCCTGTTTTTGAAGCAGCTGTGATGCCTTTACAATAGGGTCACCCCTGTCTTGACATGTGACTGTTTCATGAAGCATAAATGTGGCATTACAAGGGACATCCTCAATCGCCTTCTGTTTGGGGATGCTTGAAGAATTTGATTTTTGTCAGTTCCTCTGTGGGATGACCTGATCTATAGCTCTCAGACTAATCTGTGCACCAGAACTTAGCTGGCCACCAGATTTCACACTTCTCCCAATGGACTGACCTAATTCTTGCTGGTTGAAGGCTGCAGCCCTAGACACATTCAGCTGGGAATAAGCCCCATTGAACTCGATCAAACTTACTTCTGAGTACAGGATTGTGCTTGGGCATATTTCAAAATGCACATTTAGAGTAAAATCCTATGCGCCCATTGGTCATGGGAGACATCACATCTCCCTCTCCAAGGATGCAGAGATGGCCCCAGCCTCAGAGATGGAAATCTGAAGTTAGATTCCCTTCCCTCGTTGTTGCCATCGGGGCAACTTCTGGTCCTACTAACATTGGAGTGGCAATATGATATGCTTATTTATTGTGTTCCTTATTTATGTATTGTATTTATATTCCATCCTTCATCTCAAAGGAGCCCGGCAAAGCAAATCTATCCACCACAAACTTTTTAAAAATAAGTATTTCTAAAAAAAAAAACAGCTGTAGAGTTGAAAAACAGTTACAGTTAAAAACATGTAAAATAGAATGCAGTTAAAAATGTTCTCCAAAAGCAGTGTGTGTCCGGGTGTGTGTGTAGGAAATTTAAGAAGGCAGCAAATCCATTTCCAACCTGTCTTTATCAGAATCAGCATTGTTTCTGTTCCTTTGAGAGAACATAGATATTTATACTTAAATCAGGAGTTGTTGTTGGTCTCTACAAGGTCAATGAAAAAATTATGGGTAAAATAAACATTTTTGTCCATCCCTAATCTGAATTCTGACGTTATCTATTTGCATGTCATCAAGTTCAATGAAATGTGCATCTGAAAGTGCCTTTCCATTCACAATCTAACTCAAATAGTTATCCCTAGGCAACATTTGCCTAACATTTGAGGACTGAGGATAGGAAAAATTGACGTGACTGCCTTGGCAAAGGGGATTCCCTTTGCAAACACTTCTGTGTTCTTTTGAGGTCACCGTCTCCCCAAATTGCTGAAACAAGGGTGTTTCTCGGTGGGCACAAATATTCTCATGAATCTTCCCCCCCCCCTTGTCTCAGCTGTAGACAAACTTTGCTCCCATTTGGTGATCTAATATGAACCACTTGCAAGCGATGTTGGCCATTTATGGTTAACTTTCCCCTGTCAAACTTAACATGGATAATTCTAACTCACACGGGGTCACAAAAACCTCTGTTGTTGATGTTTCTCAAGCAACTGTGTGTTTTGATGAAGATGGGGATGAAACAAATGTAATACTAGGTGTCACTGTTTTGCATCTTAACATAAAAATCTATAAGACTGAACCTTCTGCTATTGACAGATAAGACAAGGATATTCTACCCCATGGCAGTTTGCAAAGATGTAAGATAGCAGTGCCTAGAGATACTCAGATATTGTGGGGTTTTCCCCCTCCTTCCTTGCACTCAGAGCTCATGAACAGGACTTTTGGAGGACTCCTTCCGCAAAACAGTCTTTGGGGTATTTTGTACTGTTTCGGCTTTTTTGTTTTCTCAAATGCCTGCAGACAAACAGCCACCATAAAGTGCAAATGGTTGGCCACAAGAGAGAGACCCAAGTTCAAATCTTGGTGAGACTTCCCTGAATTGTACTATTTTAGAATGCAGGACTACAAGGTTAATTATAATAGTGATGGTTTGGATGGGACAGCCTCCATTCCCGTGTTTATTTTAAGAAAACCTGGGGATCCAAACATTCATCGCTTTTCGCAACTCACACTGTCCCTTGTATCTTGCTATTTAAAGATTATTATTATCTGAAGGGTGGAAAAGTGACATAGATATTTAAATTAATCAAAGAGGAATTCTGCTGCATTTTGTTTTTGCGGGAATTCTATTTATTTGAACACAAGAACACAGAAAGGCATCAAAGAGATGCTTATACAATCATGGCAACTAAAATTCTACATAGGTATATTAAAGTAACACATAATTTAGGATGACCATATTTATTTTTTAGGTGCAGGTAAAGAGTCATGCAGCTCGTTGTTTGAAACATAAGATAAAAAGTCCCACCAAATGTGATAAAATTGTTCTACTGTGGTTTTTTTTCCGCCTTCCACCACGTGAATCTTGTGGGTTGTCTTTTCAGCAATTGTACCATAGGTTCTTAGACCATAACTGAAGAGACAGTTCATTTAAGTTCTGCCATTTTTGTGCAGTTGAAAATTTGGCAGCTACTAGAAATCAGGTTAGCAGCTCCTTCAAAGAGAAACGTTTTAGAATATCATCCCATATATTTAATAGTGCTAGTTGTGGTGAAGCCTGAATTTCAGATTTAAATATTTGAGATATTTCTGCAAATACTTCCATCCAAAAAGTCGAGACCCATGGGCATTCCCACCATAAAGGAGAAAATTTGTGTTTGTGGGAGCAACTAAGTTAAGAAGATTGAGAATTTATGTGTGAAATCTGAACTGGTGTATGATGCCATCGGTGTGTAACTTTAACTTTTATGTATATTTGTGGATACAGACTTGAATAGGTTGTGTTGTCTTGTGCTGTGTCAATCTCCATGGCAGCCATTTTGGGTTGTGCCATGTTCTTACAGCAGCCATTTTGTGACTGGCACCCACAGCACTGTCTCAAAATTCAAAATGGGCCAACTGGTGCACTCCCTGTACTAGAAGCTCACATCCTTTTGGCACCTCCACCAATTTCCCGGGGCCAGCCAACCCATGAGGCAAGGTGAAGTGACCACCTCAAGCGGCAGGATCCTCAGGAACCACAGATCCCGATGTACATATTTATTCTCCCCTTGTTCCTGATGTAGATCTTCTCTCACCCCTTCTTCCCTGCTGGGGAGAGGGGACGCCCTTTGTTGCTCACCTCAGGTACCAAAACCAGGGTTGCCAGGCAGAGGGCCTTCTCGGTGGTGGCACCCGCCCTGTGGACCGCCCTCCCATCAGATGTCAAGGAAATAAATAACTATCTGACTTTTAGAAGACATCTGAAGGCAGCCCTGTTTAGGGAAGCTTTTAATCTTTGATGTTTTATCGTGTTTTTACTATTCTGTTGGGAGTCACCCAGAGTGGCTGGGGAAACCCAGCCAGATGGGCGGGATATAAATAATATCATCATCATTATTACTACTGTTGCTGTTGTTATTCAAAAAGTGAATACCAGGACACCATGAAAGAGTTGTTGACTTCTGGTGGTGTCATCTTACTTTCTTATCAAGGTGACCAATACCTAAGTACGGTTATCTTAAAGCAGTTTTCCTTATACATGAGAGCAAGAATCTGTGGGCTGCTGTAAATTATATGATTTTTTAAATTATTTAAAACAAACAACAGTGGGGGACTGCAGCATGTGTGTTTGTGTGAAGTGAGCAAGATGGTATGGAACAAAACACTTTTTTAAAAAAATAGCCAACTGTCTCGCTAACTTTGCCCAAGGGAAGGCCTGCTTCCACACAAGTTGTGATCCTCACTAGAATGTGACAAAAAAAATTTTAACCATGTATCTGCAAGTGATATATGCTAAAATTTTGCTTGGTGAGCTGAGAGATCTCACTTTGAAGGTAGTCACATCATCTATGGTGGCTCTTGGCTCCAGCTTTTGCCACAGATGAATCAAACTGGGATTGCTCAGTGAGTAGAGCATGGCTCTCTTAATCTCAAGGTCCTGGGTATAAGCCCCACATTGAACAAAAATATTCCTCCATTGCAACTCTACAGTTCTATGATTGATAATTATTTGAATTTACTTCTGAACTAGAGACTTCATCAGTTTCATAAAGGACATCATCATCATTCATTTCAGTCTCTGACTTACTGTACATGCAGGGATATTTTGGTTTGCTTTGCTTTTTATTGCTGATTGCGTATCCTAAAGCATCTGGTAGCTCTGCTATCGTAAGAATCGTGATAAATCTATCTAGAGCTTAGAATACTTTGGCGAATGCATTAGCAAAAAGTGGCGGCATTGACAACACTCGGATCTTGTCATTGTTTGGAGTGAATAATGCGGAAAAGTGAAATTAAAAATGGATCTTTGGGGTTAAATAAAAGGATTTTTATTCCCACCCCCCTGCAATGAAAATTGATATCTATGAAGTGATATCCTTTTCTGCAATGTCTCTTCAGTTTTCCCTTGTGTTCTCTGTGAGATCTTTGGGTATGTGTAACATAAAACGACATTGTCACCATTTTAAATGAATAATTTAAAGTCAATGTATGAGTGGCACATTTCTCTGAAACCACAGAGCTTTGCGCTGCTGTGATGTCAAGTGAAGAATGCAGAAATATAACTTATAAACATGAATGCAATTGTGAGAATAATCATTTGTACTAGCTTTTTTAGAACCCCAGTTTCTTGTATATCACAGCAATAGATGCAGCACAATCTTCCTACATTTAAATGATAAAATCTGTAAATGATAAATATACAACCTCCGATTCTATAAATATGTGAAAGGCGGTCATTTCCCCTAGAACATTATTTATGAAGTTGCTATAATCTCACACCATCACACTTGGCAGTAATTAATAATATTGCATGTTTCTCAGGATGAGCAAATCCCTTTCCTTTATTTCTACTCTGAGTATTCCAGTTCTCTGCCCTCAGGACTCTGATATTAATCGAAACTTTCTGGAGTACTTCAGATATCCTTGGTTTTTGTTTTTGCTTTGGAACTGCTACTGTAAATCAGCTGTCCATTCAGATTCACATCCAAAATGCGATGCTGTGAGTCCTGAGAGGTAAAGTTGAGAGTGGGTGGTTTGCATGAAATGGATAAGGCAGGCATGTGACTAATAATAACTGTAGCACAGCACATCTTCTTCAGATCCTGTCATCACCATCTGAATCCCACCTTCCTGTGCCCCCTCCATAAGAGGTCCAGAGGGTGGCAGCACATGACAGGGATTTTTCTGTGGTGGCTCCCCATTTGTTGAATGCTCTCCCCAGGAAGGTTCACCTGCCACCATCATTACATTGCTGTTGTTTGGTTGGTTGCAGGTCACTTTGGGTTGCCCTGGGCAAGATAAAGCGATGAACAAATTCAGTAAATAAATAGTGGTATTTCTAAGCTGTCCCATAACTGAAGTTCTCTCTGAATAGTCTCAATTGAAATGGTTCAGATACAGTATACAGTCATACCTCGGGTTACAGACGCTTCAGGTTGCGTTTTTTCAGGTTATGGACCGCCAAAACCTGGAAGTACCAGAACGGGTTACTTCCGGGTTTCGGCGGTCGACCATGCGCAGAAGCGCTAAATTGCATTTTGCGCATGCGCAGAAGCGCCAAATCACAACCTACATGTGTACAGATGCACAGCTGTGGGTTGCGAACGTGCATCCTGCACGGATCACGTTTGCAACCCAAGCATCCACTGTATTGTAAAGAATAAAAACACAGTTCCTATATGGAAAAAAACAGCACAGATTAAGCTATGGAGCTATGGAGTATTCTTTGTCGTTTGGGTTTTAAATACAATTGGTGCCTTTGAATACTTACATTGGCTTTCAAGAAGGAGGGTTGGTGGAGCCCAATTTGGCTCGAGCCAAATCCTAACGTTCAGTTACTAAAGCAAACTGCTCTTTAAATCACAGAACAATCCATCAGAACATATTTTAAGGTTGTTTGCTGTGTCAAGCTTGTCAAACAATGGTTTTCTTAACTATCTGTTCAAGAGCTTTGGCATGTCTCCAACAGCAAGAGGGGCCAACACATTGACCTTGCCTTCTCTGTGTTTTACTGGGTAGACTATACTTGCTTCCCTTGTTCAGCAACGCTCTTCCCTTGACCTCCATTTCGCATCCAAGTTGGAGCTGTAGCCACAGCAAACAGCTACCTCTGCTTGCCAGTAGACAATGTATACTTGTTCGATCCACGACAAAACTCAGTATCAATTTCTTGTCAGTTGTGGCAGTGCTATTATTTACTGAACTTATTAGTTCAATAAACACTTTATTCTTCTTTTAAATAAAAAACAACCCAAAGCAACTGACCAAAAATTGTGCCTGCATGAAAACTTACATAAAACAAAAACATAATAAAAGCTAAGAACACACATTCATATTGATAGAAATTAAAACAAAGAAACAAAGCTCATTCCTGGTTCCACTTTGGAAACTAGGCCAGGTAATTTGTAGCTCTAAAATCCTGAGAGACTTTCTGTGTGTTGTTTTTTATTTATTTATACTTTTCAAGTTCATACATTTCACCAATTGTATACATTTCACTAATTTTACAATCATTTCGACATTTCAAAACTTGGCTTCCTTCCCCCTCTTTCTGTGGTTCCTTAAATTTATTTTAAATATCTTCTGCATATCCAAATTAACTTAATTTGCTCATTTGTTAATCTGCTTTAAATATACACTCTTATTAAACTGCAGGTTATTTACAATAAATGTTCTTATCTGTTTACAATTTACAATTTATCTGTAAATATTCAATTAAAAAGTTTGTTATCTTGGTTTTTTAATCTTACTGTAAGTTTCTCCATTTCTGCATTTTCCATACATTTTTTTGATCCATTCTTCCATTGCTGAGACTTCTGCTTTTTTCCATTTTGGAGCAAGTAACATTCTTGCTGCTGTACATGAATAAGTTTCTATACATTTTAGGTAGTTCTGTCCCTATAATTCCCAAAAGAAAAGCTTCTGGGTTTGTTTTTTACAAAGGTTATTTTAAACATCCTTTTCATTTCATAACATATCATTTCCCAGTAAGCTTTAACCTTACTACAAGACCACCACATGTGATTAAAAGAACCTTCTTTCTATTTACATTTCCAACACTTACTTGATTTACATTTATACATTTTCCCCAAGAGACTTTCTGGAGAATGCCAGAATTCAGAATTTCAAAGTACAGTCATACCTCGGGTTGAAGTAGCTTCGGGTTGAGCATTTTTGGGTTGTGCTCCGCGGCGACCCGGAAGTAACGGAGCGCATTACTTCTGGGTTTTGGCACTCACGCATGCGCAGACACTCAAAATGACATCATGCGCATGTGCGGAAGCGGCGAATCACGACCCGCACACGTGCAGACACAGGTTGTGTTTGCTTCAGGATGCGAACGGGGCTCTGGAACGGATCCCATTCGCATCCAGAGGTACCGCTGTATCCACAGGAATTCCCGTAATCATGTGAGCCGCACCTGCAATCTGAAGTGATGCAGTTTAGACAAAGAGCCCAAACTGGTGTTAGCAAGGATGCTGGACTAGGATGGAGAGACAGTTCAAATCTGCAGTTAGTCTTTATCTTGGGCCACTCAGCTTGACCCATCTCACAGGGTTTTCGTGAAGATGGCATGCAATCAAGTGTGGCTACAGCATTGTATAGTATCTAAGAAATACCCCTTTGTTTCACAGTTTGGCATCTAACCTCTTCCAGTACTGTACTTTGCTGTGCTCTCAGACTAACAGGCCAGTCAGCTCTGGATTCCTCTGGCTGGATCATTTCCGGATGCAAATTCAGATTTGCTTTGTAGCAAAGCAATAAATATTTCACATCCATCATGGCCATTTATTTCACAGTTTGTGGCACAGCTAATATAGCACTAACCCTGTCAATATTCAGTGCGATATTTATTCTCCCGGGGGCTTTGTATATCTGAGGAGTTGCAATAACTTAACTCAAGCCCTTATGCGGGTGGGAGAGGGGGGAAGGGATGGGTTCCCTAACATCCGGCGCAACCCCCCGTGTAGTAATTTGGGGCACAAATCCTCCCATCGCTGAGATATTCATAATAAGCGGCCTAATTCACAACCCAGCGAAGCCGACAGATCCACCGCGTCTTGCAAAAAATCATCATTTGTGCTTATCGAGGACTTATGAAATCTATGTGAATCTTATTACAAAATATCAAAAGATATTGATTGAAATTCCATAGTTCAAAAACAAAACAAAACCCTAAAAACCCGGATCACGCTGAAATTATTCCTCCTGTGCAACCAGCAACAATAAAGCATAAAATCATCTCTGGCTTGAAAAACTGAGCTGCAGTCTCCTCTCTGGTCTTCTGATTCTACCACCTTAAATCTCCAGAAGATCTCATGTTCATTTCAAAGGCTCTGCCCATGCTCCCATGTTACTTGCTATGCCTGGAACTCCTCTCGGCAGATCTCAGTAGTACCACCTCTGATTTCTTCAGACATCATAGCTCAGCCGGTAAGGCAAGAGACTCTTAACCTCAGGGCTGTGGGTTCGAATCCCATGTTGGTCAAAAGATTCCTGCATTGCAAGGGGTTGGGCTAGAAGACCTTCATGGGCCCTTCTGACTCTAATAATAATAATAATAATAATAATAATAATAATAATAATAATAATAATAAT
>JAXCMG010000127.1:1446493-1473236 GCA_034642415.1 Podarcis siculus | reverse complement strand
ATTTAATTTGTTCTGCAGGTCCGTTCTTAACCTGAAACCATTCTTAACCTGAGGTACCACTTTAGCTAATGGGACCTCCCACTGCCGCCGCACGATTTCTGTTCTCATCCTGAGGTAAAGTTCTTTTTTTAAAAAAATATATTTTTTATTAACAGGCCAATCAAATCACATTAATTCCAAATCACATTGGTTCCAAATTATACAGCCAGATTTTTAAAATTTTGTTGGGGGTACCCATACTTCAAGCTCCGAAAGGGATCCAAACTTCACTCTTGCTGCTGCTTTAATTAAACAGTTCTATCCAGTTCTGTCCAGATAGTCTCTTTGTTATTTTCCTCATCTTCTTGTTGTTATCATATATTCCTTTCTTTGTGATCTCTGATAATCTTCACAAGCAGGTTGAAGACAAACATATCCTGTGTGGGTTTTGCACTCTCCAAGAGTCATATCACATAAAGGACAGACGGCATTTCCACACCTCCGTAAAGAACATTCCCACAGTCTGTCCGTTGATTTCCACAGGCTTGCCAATCTATATCTCCTGAGGTAAAGTTCTTAACCCAAGGTACTACTTCCGGGTTAGCGGAGTCTGTAACCCAAAGTGTTTGTAACCCAAGGTGTTTGTAACCTGAAGTACCACTGTATATAGACAGAAGGAAGACTTCACCCTTTATCTTTGAATTCTAGATTTTGCTTTAAAACACAGCAACTTGCAGAGAACCGAAGCACTGTGCAAGATCAGAACTAAACATGGAGCCTTCAAGTAGCTCATTGAACAGACCCCTGTGGTATCTAGCAGGCGCTACTCTTTATGTTCAGATTCTTCAAGCTCTCCTGCTACTCTAACACCAGGTATACAGGATAGTCCATATGGGCATATGGGGCAATGATGCAGTATTTGTTGAATGCACACACAAGAACAGGTGTCCACTGCGATGAGACCAGCTAAAAGTCATCACAGGTTGGGGAATTGGCCTTTAGATCCTAAGGCCAGGAGATATTACTTTGAACATCAGCTTTCAATTACTACATATCACAAATCGTACAAGAAGCTGTAGAAATAAATGTTTTCAGGCTGAGTAACCTGTACCTAAAGTATGGAATTACCTTTTTGGCTTTATGTTTGACAGGTCTGACAGCTCAAAGAACTGGAAAAGGTGCAGAAAAGGCCAGCTAAAATGATGAAGAGGTTGGAGAAAAACCTTCCCTACAAGGAAAGGCTAAAGTATTTGGAGGTTTTTAGTTTGGGGGAAAAAACAAAAGACAACTAACGGAGGAAATGATAATTGCATTTTGAATAGCGTGGAGAGATTTTTCCCCGCTCCTCCTTCTCTTATAATAACAGGACGCCATCCAATGAAATATATTTGTGTAAGATTGAGAACTGGGAAAGGAAAAGTACTTCTACAGTGGTACCTCGGGTTAAGTACTTAATTCGTTCCGGAGGTCCGTTCTTGACCTGAAACTGTTCTTAACCTGAAGCACCACTTTAGCTAATGGGGCCTCCTGCTGCTGCCGCGCCGCCGCCAGAGCACGATTTCTGTTCTCATCCTGAAGCAAAGTTCTTAACCCGAGGTACTATTTCTGGGTTAGTGGAGTCTGTAACCTGAAGCATCTGTAACCTGAAGCATCTGTAACCCGAGGTACCACTGTACTTGCAATACAACTTACAGATTTTACTGTCCACATGAAACTAGCCATCTTCCCTCCCTGTACAATGTCTGGGGGGGGGGGGACAGCATGTCCTCATGTTCTACTGCCCCTAGAGACATTTAGCAGCCCTCTTTTCAATACATGCAGCAGCAGCCAGGCTTTCTTGCTGCTTGGAGTAACCATACCTGGTTTTAAAAAGAATTCTTATTGCTTTTAAGAAGGGCAACTCTTGTAAAAATTGCCCAGGTGCAAATTCTGAGGAAGAACTGTGTTCCAGTCCACACAGTAGTCTGAGAGGTGTGGATCAGGTGAGTTTGCTTTGGAATTTGTATAGCACGAATTCTTCCAGTAACCCCACCAGAGGCATCTGACTGGCAGCTGTAGGAAACAGGAAGCTGAATTACATGCCCCTTGCTCTGATTCAGAAAGGCAACTGTTACCTTCTTAACTTTTAACAATGGCTTAATTATTAAGTTTAAGCTTTCGGTGTAAAATGTTAACTGGCTTACTTATATTAAAGTAACATGGGAGTGGAATGGGCTGCTGTTAAATTGTTAACAAAGCAAGGGAAAGCATGCCTGGCTACTAGAAATTTACTCTCCATTATCAAAAGCAAAAGTTTTAATAGTTTGCTTCCACTTAAGCCTCTCTGCTTTTTAAAACAACCAATTATATGGCCACTAGTGTGTGTTGGGGACGCGGGTGGCGCTGTGGGTAAAACCTCAGCGCCTAGGACTTGCCGATCATATGGTCGGCGGTTCGAATCCCCGTGGCGGGATGCGCTCCCGTCGTTCGGTCCCAGCGCCTGCCAACCTAGCAGTTCGAAAGCACCCCCAGGTGCAAGTAGATAAATAGGGACCGCTTACCAGCGGGAAGGTAAACGGCGTTTCCGTGTGCTGCGCTGGCTCGCCAGATGCAGCTTGTCACGCTGGCCATGTGACCCGGAAGTGTCTGCGGACAGCGCTGGCTCCCGGCCTATAGAGTGAGATGAGCGCACAACCCTAGAGTCTGGCAAGACTGGCCCGTACGGGCAGGGGTACCTTTACCTTTACCTTTAGTGTGTGTTAGGCCTGTCAGATTTGGACCATGCATTCTCAAGGATGTGCCACTCTGCATGAGCCTCTCATATATTAGAAGTCGTTCTGAAAATCCCTTGGAGGAGGTGAAACTGATGCAAGAAATACACAAGGTCCTCCTAGGGCTGGTTGAGATGCTCAGGAATTCCCACATGACCGACCCTGGGAACATATGGAGGTGCCCCTGGCTTGTGACTTGGTGGGAGAGCAAAAGGAAGGAGCAAATGTATAAACCAGTGACTCCAGGTGGGGCCTTTTTAAAGCTGCAATGATTGCGTAGTCACATGTGACTAAGAAAGGACCTCATGATTTTGTTGGCATCTTTGTCCCAAGGGCTCACCAAGAGGCAGCAACTCATGCTACAGGCTCCCCTGTGTGACTCCAGTTGGGTCGCAAACCAAAGATCAGCCCAGGCACTCCTGCAAGGGACCATGGGGTTGGAGCGTGGGGGCTCAACATCTCTAGGCAAAATGGAGTATATCTGAAATTGAAATTTGCGTTTTAGTGGGATTTGAACTTTGTGTGTTAGAAATCTATACCCTACATGGCATACGTGTCTTGCTTTAAAAAATAATTCCTTTAAGTGTTGTATAGTCCCACAACTTGACAACAATTCATCTCCAAATCTTATTGATTGACTTACATTTCATCCCAGCATTTTATCTTCTATTCTTCCATACCAGTTACTGAGTGGTCCTGAATCGTCAGAATAGTCACACACTCATCATCTGCTGTGTGTGTCAAAATGGAAACTACTCTTTTTCCTTTGCTGTGTTTAATCTTTAAAAATGTACCAGGGCAAGCCAATACATGTCTACTCAGAAATGTCCCATTAAGTTCAATGTGGCTTACTCCCAGGTAAGTGGGAATAGGAGTTCAGCCTAAAACAAAAGGGAGGGGAAACTGAATGTTAAACTTCCAAGTACCATACCTCTCTGATTCAAAGCAAACAAACTTTGGTTCTGCTGTGTTGCACGGATCACTACCTGGCGTGGGAAAATTTAATAGCAGCATGTTATGTGAAGGTTGCACTCGACAAGTATAGCAAATAAAATGAGGAAATGCACACATTGTACCTTGCAAAGGTTGCAAGCAGTGGCGCAGAAGTCTTGGGTTACAATAACATCTGAAATGAGTCCAAGCCTGAGAACGTCGCTTAGCTTGTTTCAAAGGGATGCAGTTCACTAAACTCAAGCATGATTTAATGCTCCATCAATTATTTCCTGCCTGTCACTTAAACAGGCTTCACATATGCATGGCAGGTCTAGGAGTGCAAAGATGAGGCGGAAGGAATGATTTACTGGCTGGGGGCAACACCTGTAAGTTAAGCAGCTCAGAAATTAGCCACAAGTAGCATATTAGGGCAGCTAATCAGGCACGCTTGAGTATTTCAGTTTCTTGATTTCCCCATAAATAAGGCTGTATGTGGCTGCCCTGGGGCCGTCTAGTGATTAACTGCCCTGGCTTACAGTAAAGTGCTCAGTCTGGACAATTTAGTGGGAGGCTGCAGGTGTGCAGAGTAAGCATGTTGCTTTTGACGCTTATCCGCTGGGGATATGGAGGGTCTCTGAAACTTGGATGTCTTGTTTTCATGTTATCATCATGCTACTTAGGGATCAGATTGCTTTCATCCATTCACCTGTATCATGTTGACAAGTTGTAAACTACCAGCCATTTCATGCATAATTTTGGAACACAGCTTTCACATGCTTTGGGCCTCTCCGAGTCCATAGAGACACCCAACATGGGTTCAAGGATACAACTGCAACATGACTCAATAGCAAATCAAGACTTATATGATGATGTTGATAATTATTTTATGCCAGGTTAATACCCCCAGACTGCTTCTCACTTTTGTGTTTGTATGCTTCAGAATTTCTACTTACCTACCTAAACGCGGGTAGCACTGTGGTCTAAACCACAGAGCCTAGGGCTTACCGATCAGAAGGTCGGCAGTTTGAATCCCAACAACAGGGTGAGATCCCATTGCTCGGTCCCTGCTCCTGCCCACCTAGCAGTTCGAAAGATGTCAAAGTGCAAGTAGATAAATAGGTACCGCTCTGGCAGGAAGGTAAACGGCGTTTCCGTGCGCTGCTCTGGTTCGCCAGAAGCGGCTTAGTCATGCTGGCCACATGACCCAGGAAAAACTGTCTCTGGAAAAATGCCGGCTCCCTCGGCCAGTAAAGCGAGATGGACCTAATGGTCAGGGGTCCCTTTACCTTTTTACCTAAAACCATAGAGTGTGAATGTGACAGATATATGAGTGACACAGACTCACTCATCAGAGAACCAGCATTGGTGGCACGTTTAGTTGTATGTACAGTGGTACCTTGGGTTAAGTACTTAATTCGTTCCAGAGGTCTGTTCTTAACCTGAAACTGTTCTTAACCTGAAGCACCACTTTAGCTAATGGGGCCTCCTGCTGCCACCCTGCCGCTGGAGCCCAATTTCTGTTCTTATCCTGAAGCAAAATTCTTAACCTGAAGCACTATTTCTGGGTTAGCGGAGTGTGTAACCTGAAGCGTACGTAACCCGAGGTACCACTGTACTGTATATTCACTGTCATGTGATGACATGGCTCATGTTGTTTTCTTAAGGATATGAGATTCTGGAGTTTACTAGAGACATGATGATCCATTCACAGCACAGTGACCCTGTGTGGAAGAGCCCATGTAAGCCCACTAAATTCACTCCACTATATTCCCTCAATTTAATGGCATGAGCATGGACATGGACAGTGCAATATGATGTTAGGGGAAATGGGAGTTCTGCCTCCCATGTTCTCATCCATCCATCCATCCCCCTCCATTCTTTGCAAGTTGTCTGTGCTCAGAGTCACTTGCATGCTATTTATCAAATGCTGCCATTGTCAACTATCAGTTACTGCCAAATGTTAAAGACTCCACTGCATGGCAGCTATCAAATACTGTCAAATATAATCACTCCGTGGTTTCCAAACTGAATCCAATGAGGAGGTCTGTAATGGTTTCAAAAAGAAGCCCAGTCACAGCCTGATCTTCTGCTATGAACAGCCACAGGAGGAACAGATTTCAAGGATTGGCGGTGCCAAAAGTGGAGCATTGTGGGGCCTTGTAATGTAGAAGAGTCAGTCATCTCGTTCTAAGCTCGTTCCAAAGATGTTTGGGCCCAGCTTGTAATGGGTTTGCTGGCACCATTGTGAGCCCACAGTCAGACAGACATCAACATCCCACAAAAGAGGGTTTTGGGTAGCAGATTCATTTCAGCTGTAGCCCTCCTTGATTACAATTTGTCCCACCGAATAGTCAGCCCACAAAATCTTGCCTCATTAAGAATAACAGCACGGCAGCAATAATGGCAGCTTCAGAAACCTGTGATGCTTTTGATCATTCCATTGTCAGCGTTCCTTTTATAAAACAAACTCTAGTCTTTTGGAAAGGAGATGTTAAATCACAAGAACAGCAAGCTGAAGTGGTTACAGCCAGAATCAAGCACAGGTTAAAAATAAACAGGCTTATTGTGAGAACGGTGGAATGATATCAAGATGATCCCCGAGCAGCCCTTGAGATGTCAAAGATGATAATACAGTAACAACGTTTGGGAAGTATTTCGAGTTTTACACTTAGCCTTTGGCAGGGATTTATTAAGACAGAATAAACCCTGTGACTTTTCAATCCCAAGTACAATTTGTTTCTCTAATATATCTGTGGGAGTAATGTGTGATGGAATCCTTTCTTTTGCCAGCCCCTCTCGTTGTTGCTGATGATATGCTATAATTGGTTCTCCCAGGCCATATCTCAACAAGATAAAACGCAACACATGTACATCTGTGGCCCAGTGTCAATGCCTTAAATGTACATCAGAAATGCATTAAATCTTCTGATTGCTATTTTGTTTGCGCGGCGTGTAGCTTCAGCATTTTCTTCTGTAATGTACTCTGCTGATTGCCTTGAATTATTGGTGTGTCCTCCTCAGCAGACCAAGCGCACCTCGTCCGGAGACACAGGGCACTGGTATGTTCTGTATTTATTGGTGAAAACAGGCCCAATGTCCATGTGCATTATTGCAGATCAGTGGCATTCAGCAGGAAGCCTGGGGGAGGAGAAAGGGTTGCCTAGCCCACAGGGGCATTGCTCTACACCTTTAGGGTCTCTGAGGCATTGTCCTTATGTCATACTGATGCAATAAGGAATGTATGCCGGGGCAGAGCAAATGAACAAGCCCAACCACCCATCCTGGCAAGGGGCGAACGAAGCCATCATGACACCTGGCATGGGGCGTTGCTATGAAGGGTGCATGTATGGCGTCGCTATGTACGACGCATGCGCCGTACGTAGCGATGCCGCACATGCGCTGTACATAGCGGTTTGCTGGTGGTGCCGCTCCAGCGCCGTACGGACGGTGTTGGGATCCCTCTGTTGCCGCTACAGCCACGAACAGAGGATCCGCTACATGTGGCTGGAGTGGCGGCATAGGGATCCCATCGCCATCCATACGGGGCTCAAGTGGCGCCGGCAGCAAACCGCTATGTACAGCGCATGTATAGTGTCGTTACATACAGCACATGCGCTGTACGTAATGGTTTGCCACCGGCGCCGGGATCCTCTGCTTGCGGCTTCGGCTTCTTGTCCCCCCCCCCCCAGACATGGCGCCTGGGACCCCCCTGCCCCCGTTGTGACGCCACTGCATCCTGGCAGTGCAGTTGACCCTCTTCACATAGATCTAGGCTTCTTAACATTTCAATAGCAGTATACAGTCGTACCTTGAATCTCAAACGCCTTGGCTCCCAAGCAAATTGGCTCTCAAACAATCAAAACCCGGAAGTGAGTGTTCCGGTTTTCGACTGATTTTCAGAAGCCGAAGGTCCGGTGTGGCCAGTAGCCAATTGGAAGCCGTGCTTTGGTTTGTGAACGTTTTGAAAGTCAAATGGACGTCCGGAACAGATTCCGTTTGGCTTCCAACGTACTACTGTATAAAGAAGCTACGGGGTCAACTCCTGTCTGGTGGGGTGATCTTTAGAGAGCCTTACGCAACCATTATTGCCACACAATTCTGACATTAAAACCATCCATTTAGGTTTCCCCCCTTTTTCATTTTTCCAATTTTAAGTTAAGTTCTCCACATTTCCACATCAATTTGCATTCCCCCCCAATCCCCTCACCAGTATTTTAGTCCTGATTTCTTCTAATATACACATTTTTGCAAAGCAATTTCCCCAAATATAATGCATTTCTAGAAGCCATTTTCACTAATATATGCAATACCCTAGTATATGCATTTTTGTTTTCCTCAGCTGGAGAATTACAGCACAAAATTCAGAGAAGTGTGAATTTCAAAGGATGGCTGTGTTTCCATTCATATCCTGCTTCAGAAAGTGTGAATTAGGTAAGTTTCCCTTTAAATGCAAACCTTTATGAATTTTTACCCATGTTCACCACCTACCTGGGGAATAAAGCAGGGAATAAAGATCTACAGTGGGACCTGCTGCCTCTGTGGATCTTGCCACCTAAGGCAATTGCCTCACCTTGCCTCATGGGTGGGCAGGCCCTAGCAGGAGAGGCCTATTGCCCAATGTCCTGCATGTGGGGCTTCAGTAGGCCACAGAAAGCTTAGCAAAAAGAAGTTTTTAATAATGGGGTATGGAAAGGGATCCACAGTGATCCCTATGATGACTGTGTAACTGGTGTTTGGGTCACCAGTTACACACTTTTGTAATTGTATATTATGACCAATATCTTTAACCCAGTGTACCATAACTGATTTAACTTCTTCATCTTTCAAATGCCATTTCAATAATAATTTATACGTTTTGGATAATATTTTAACTTTATTATTTAACAGTTCTAATTCAAACCTTGATTTTGTATATCCAAATCTATTTTTCTTTTCATCATCTTTAAACATTTCGTCAATTTGACGATAATGCAACCAATCATTCACAAAACTTTTAACTTCCTCATAAGGTTTTAATTTCCATTGGTTAGCCATCTCCTTCACTATTTGTTCAGAGGTGGCTCACGAGTAGCATTTTAAGTTAGGAAGGGGGGGGGCAGTTGTCCTGCCACCAAAGTTTCAGATCACATGTGATTCACAGAAGCTGGTTATTTTGATATTTTAAAAAGATAACTGCAGTGAACACACTGTGAATGGGGAAATCTAAGATTACCAAGCTGGTGGCCTCATCCTGGACATCCATGGGCTGCCATGAACTGTCTGTAGTGAGGAAGCTTAAGTTTGTGCAGCTGCTCATGCCATAGCTGTCAACTTATAGATTTGAAAATAAGGGACCAGCAGCCTTGAAAATAAGGGACCAGCAGCCAAAATAAGGGACCTGCAGCCTCACCTGTTCCAGGCATTCCAGTCTTCTTGTCCTCCTGCAGTCTGGTCAAACTCATGCTGGTAGCTTCGAGAACACTGTCCAACCAACTTTGAAACCAGAGGTTCAACTGAATAGAATCTGAATCACATGCACCACAAGGCCTATGCAGCTTCAACTTAAGATGGCTCCCCGGCCTGGCTTTGCACTACAAAGTTTGTAGCAGCACGTGCAACAAAATGGCATCCAGCATTCAAAACCCCCCTCAGCTTGCATTAACTAGCCACACAAGGCATGCAAGCTCCACCCCCCAGTCGTTCTTAGACTTCTTATTGGGTGAGCAACACAGCCAAGCAACACAGTTGGAGCCTCCCTCCTCCCTGGCCGGCAGGAAGGGAGGGAGGGAGGGAGAGGAGCTGCTTCCTTTGAAATTTAAGGGACATCATTTAAGGGACATTTAAGGGGCATCTATCAATAAGGGACAGCAGCGGGACATGGCGCTGGAATAAGGGACTGTCCCTTCAAATAAGGGACACTTGACAGCTATGGCTCATGCGTAAGCTTCCTGACTGCATCCAGGAGTGGAGACAGGAGAGCGGTCCTGATCCTGGTAACCACGGGGTTCCCCCTTCACACAATTCACACAAGAAAGGGACTACTCCAGGGGCAGATTTCTGGGAGTGCAACCGGTTTGCCCACACTGGGTGCTGAGTGCTCTGCAACAATGACTTAGAATGCAAGGCAAGAAGCAGGATGGTCGGGGGGACGAATTTTGGCGTCACATGGGGCACCACTGAATGAATGAATGAATGAATCTTTCTTTGCGTCAGTCATAGGCCATAGCAATAAAAATACAATGAAAAATACAAAGAACAGAAATAAGAAGTCAATTATATAAAATACATTTTGGGGTTTTGAATCAATAGTCAAATGGTGGATCTTGTTCTGATTGCCCCAGCTAAAAACCTTGCAACCTTCGCTGTCACCTGCTCCTCTTGATCTGCCAAGAGATAGGACACTGTGGCAGTGGTTGGGCGACCCGGAATGGACAATAAAAGAGGGGTGATAATCTCATTCCTCAAGTCTTTATAAAGAGTGTAAGCCAGAAGGGCATGTGCCATCGATTTGGGACTGCCATCTCCACTGGGACATAAACGTTTTTCGTATGGAATCTGTTGGAATCGTCCCTCAAGTACAGCCGAGGGCAATATGTTCAATCTTGCGAGAGTAAAAGCACGTCTATATTTTAGGATTGCTAACTTATGCAGATAGGGTGCCAGAGAGTCGAAATGGGAAGGTGGAAAATAGTCATACCATGGGCAAGATTTCCTTATTGTGGCCAACTTGTTCTGATGTTCTCTTCACCTTACTGTGAAACTTGCAGACCCCACCTCTGGGTATCTCTTTGCCCTTTCCCAAACCGAAACCAGAAATGGCACCCCTGGTTTGAAAATTCTGGCCGGGAGCACCTCCGCTCATCCTTGCACGCACACACAGAGCTGTTATGCCTAAGAACGGTGTATTGAACAAATCCAAGCCGGTCACATCTTTTACTTAGAGCTGAGGGCAAAGAATGTGTAACAGTATCATCAATAAGAGCCTCTGAAATGTTTTTTTGATATACAGTGGCATTTAAGATATAGGGTCATTGAAAGAGCTGCCGATATTTTTTCCTTCATTTGAAGTATGATTGTCAGAAAACCACAATGGAATTGATTTCGCAATTGGACTAACTGAAATGTCACTTTTGGGATGCCTATTCTGTCCTTCAGGAGAAGCCCGTCATTCCCCCAGCTTGGTGTATTTCTAGTGATGCATGAAGGGGGAGGGTGGGTTTCCAGCAATCCATATTCCTAAGAGTAATGAAGATATAACGCTAGCCAATATCGGCACTACTATGACTCAATTTTGGAGAATGAATAAGACAGAAAGCAGCCCTTCATCACTGACCAAAAATGCCCTGTGCAGTATATAAATAACCTGGAAAAAAATAGTATGGGGTAATGCATCGTACTAGGTGAATACATTACATGGAACTGTCTTAACTCTTCCTGTGTGTAAAGACTGATTTTTATTTTTATTTTTTAGAAAAAGAGGCTCCAAGACAAAGATGTTCGATTTATAACCACCAAGATGAGGTTACAGCGATTTCAAGGAAAGATCAATATAAATTCAATAATGTTAATTCATGCAGTGCTGAATAATATTTAATGAACAACGGAGGAAAATATTCAGATAGTATGACAATAGAGAATATTATTCATTCCGGGTTTATACCATTTAGTTCAAGGTAACTTATTTGTACACAAAATAGAAGTAAAATAATCAGGAAAGGCTCATTCAGTGGGGTGGACTTATGCAGCAGCCTCCAGGCAGCAGCAGCAGGAGGGACAAAGTGGTGGCAAGATTGGGGCTTCGAGGGCTTTTGGTTGTTTGGATATTAAGAGCCTCATATTTTAAGCCATATAGATTTCAATGGGTGGTATTTGAGCACATCTCTTTCTGTTGCCTTTTCAGCACCTGAAAAACTTTCTCTTCCAAAAAACCCCTTTTAGGTAGAGGTCTTTTCCACTCTGCAACAATACAGGAGATGGCTTTAAAAATGTTTTTTTCATTGTTTTGTTGCTTGCTGTTTCAAATCATGGGACTTTGAACTGCTTTTGTAGTTCCAGGCAGGCAGCTAAAACATGAAGTTGATCAGGCTCTGATGGGACAACCTGAATGGCTTAGAAGGCTGACAATGGCTAGGCAGCTCCAAGGTTCTGCAAGCCTGTTACAAATCTTAACAAGTGGAATTGACTTCTATATTTTATTTTTTTTAAGCATTCATAAACTCTACTTTTCTCAAAGCTTCAAAATCAGAATTATCCAGAAAGTGCCACTTCAATACTGCTAGCAGTACTTCTCTATTAACGGTGGCTTCGGGCTGTTTTCTTTTGTTAACATTATCACTTGGAATTGATTTGTCAGAAGCTGGATGGATAGCTACTACTGACTACAAACTAGCCATAGCTGAGAATTTTGGGTTGGGCTAGTACAAAATTTAGTAAATACGGTGTCTTATTTTGGATGTATACTTTGGTTTTCACTCGACTTTAGTGTCATGGAATTGTACTCCATACAGTGGTACCTCAGGTTAAGTACCTAATTCGTTCTGGAGGTCCGTACTTAACCTGAAACTGTTCTTAACCTGAAGCACCACTTTAGCTAATGGGGCCTCCTGCTGCTGCCGTGCCACCGGAGCCCAATTTCTGTTCTTATCCTGCAGCAAATTTCTTAACCTGAAGCACTATTTCTGGGTTAGCAGAGTGTGTAACCTGAAGTGTATGTAACCTGAAGCATACGTAACCCGAGGTACCACTGTATTGATCCAGATCAGAACTCCTACATATAGTTAGAGTAAAAACTTAAACATGTTGCAGGATTCCCCAAAAATAGACCAGAGGCAATTAATATTTCATCCAGCAGAACTTTACTGCTACTGAAGGCAGATGAGCATAATGGTCACAAATCCAATACATTCAGGATTGGCACTGTCCATAAGAAATCCAATTGCAGCAGACTTAACTTAAACTTACAATAAGACTAAACCTTAACACTATATACAGAACACCACACCAGAAGGAAAGAGAGACAGACAGAAAGAAAGAAAGAAAGAAAGAGAGTGAGACCCAGGCTCCTTCTGGCATTATTATAGTTAGCATGACCTTGACAGAAAGAGATAACAGAACCAGTTTAAGCCAGCCATACTCAGCTTCTCTGAAGGTATAACCCAAACATCATGAACCTTCTGCTTGTTTCTTCTTCACACAGAGAAGCTTCCAGAACCCTCTTGAATTCATTAGAATAGGAAAGATCTCTACACATCAGATCAATACTTTCTGCACTAAGAAATGCAAACTGACATTTAGTTCTTGTCCAGGTACCAGATTGGGACACTGAGATACAACTAGGGCCAGTCCTATAATTAGGCAGAATGAGGTGGCGACCATAGGCAGAGGATACTGGAAGATGACACTGACTCCCCACACCAGTGTTCCTCCCAAATCACTCCCCTAGTTGTTCCCATCTTCTTGAGCCAGCACCTCAGTAGTGTCAGTGGTTGCTTGTCGCTGGCCTGGAGTGGGCATCCCATCTATTTGCCTTCTCCCAGCATGTTTCAGAAAGTGCTCATCCCTCACTGACAGCTAATCCTTACGTCTGGCTGGTCTGTGACTTCTAAGCATGGGTTAGAAAGTTTTTTTTGTCCCTTTCCTTGATAAAGCCCACTGTTTGTGTGGTGCTGGAAGCTGCCCAGAATGGTTGGGGAACCCCAGCCAGATGAGTGGATAATGATGATGATGATGATCTACTGCTGAATTGAAGCAAAAATCAACTGAGTTTTCAGCAAATTGACATTTGTTCCTATTCAGTGGTAAACAAAGTAGCTGCACCAAAGAACAACAGAAACCAAGTCACAGACTAAATGCAAGAAATTGTGGGACAAAGGGAAAGATGGATGAACCCTGAATGAGATGCAATATAACTGTTTTTTTCTAGCCCTGGCCTTCTAAGCCGGGCAGAGCTGTTAGGGCTGCCATTTTTTATTACAAAACACAATAGCCAGCCTCATTACTACATCAGTGAAGCAAAATGATGAAGGCACAACAGGACCTGTTGCAAGCCCATTATAATGCGATCTGACTGTTTATTTATTCAGTGTGGAGTTCCTATTGCTCTCCAGACCTTGTTGTCCTATCCAGCACTTTAAATCTTTCAGAGACTTGCCAACAAAGTAACACTGTCTCTGCAAAACAACATACCTGCTGGAAGAAAACACTACAGTGGTACCTTGGGTTACAAATGCTTCAGGTTACAAACACTTTGGGTTACAAACTCTGCTAACCTGGAAGTAGTACCTTGAGTTGAGAACTGTGCCCCAGGATGAGAACAGAAATCATGCGGCGGTGGCACGGTAGCAGTGGGAGGCCCCATTAGTGAAAGCACGCCTCAGGTTAAGAACAGTTTCAGGTTAAGAATGGACCTCCAGAACGAATTAAGTTCGTAACCCGATGTACCACTGTATTGCTTTTTTGGTGGCTTCTATAAGCTCCTTTACCCTCAAACATATTTGACTTGAAGCAGAGAAAATTAGGGATTACCTACACATTTGTTGGGACGCGGGTGGCGCTGTGGGTTAAACCACAGAGCTTAGGACTTGCCGATCAGAAGGTTGGCGGTTTGAATCCCCATGACGGGGTGAGCTCCTGTTGCTCGGTCCCTGCTCCTGCCAACCTAGCAGTTCAAAAGCACATCAAAGTGCAAGTAGATAAATAGGTACCGCTCCGGCGGGAAGTTAAACGGCGTTTCCGTGTGCTGCTCTGGTTCGCCAGAAGCAGCTTAGTCATGCTGGCCACATGATCTGAAAGCTGTACACCGGCTCCCTCGGCCAATAAAGCGAGATGAGCGCCGCAACCCCAGAGTCAGTCATGACTGGACCTAATGGTCAGGGGTCCCTTTACCTTTTTACACATTTGTTATTGTGGTTAGTGTATTGGGCAACTAACAGATGAGATGGTAAAACTGTTCCTGTGCTGTACCACTTTAAATTATAGGTGAGGAAATTACATGATGGAGTGTTCCTTCTTATAAAAAGCAGAGCTGTGCCAAAATGCCCTGAATCTTTACCACCCTGTCAGTGAGCTGTGAAGAGTTCCTACCCTTTTAACGATTTTTGGGTTGCATGTGTGGCTGAAAACAGGGTCAAAGTGTTCACATATCCCACTGCCCTCCCTTACTGCTGTTCCTTGCCATTCTCCTCTTTGCCACTGCAATGTGATGAGAGATGCATCGTCCTCCCTCTGATCTGACTTCATTATGACACCATACTTCCTGCCAGAGATGGCAACATGATGAAGTCAGAAAGTCTATTTGGAGCGAGAGCAGGAAGCAACACTCTCAGTTTGATTTAGGTCCATCACAATGCCTCATCGTAATAAGGGCAGTGCTCTCTTTGCTTGCTCTGACACAACTGAAAGGGGTGGGGGTGGGAATGAGAGAGCAATTTTAACCACTACTAGAATAAACATAAATACTGAAGAATGAGTGAGGGAGGGGAAGGGGTTCATGGAAACTTTAGTCTGTTCAACTTCTTTTGATACCAAAATGCTCGTTTTGGAATGATCTAACCTAATGAATAGGGACGCGGGTGGCGCTGTGGGTTAAACCACAGAGCCTAGGACTTGCCGATCAGAAGGTCAGCAGTTCGAATCCCCGCAACAGGGTGAGCTCCCATTGTTCGGACCCTGCTCCTGCCAACCTAGCAGTTCGATAGCACATCAAAGTGCAAGTAGATAAATAGGTATCGCTCCTGTGGGAAAGTAAATGGCTTTTCCATGTGCTGTTCTGGTTTGCCAGAAGCGGCTTAGTCATGCTGGCCACAGGACCCGGAAGCTGTATGCCGGCTCCCTCGGCCAGTAGAGCAAGATGAGAGCCGCAACCCCAGAGGCGGCCATGACTGGACCTAATGGTCAGCGGTCCCTTTACCTTTAACCTAATGAATATAAAAGCAGTTTGCATCTCTCTCTCTCTCTCTCTCTCACACACACACACACACAAAATATCAAGCAGTATATATATTTTGATGGAATAAATCAATAATAAAAATAATAAAAATCTAAGCAGAAGAAGGGTTCTAGCCCACTCTTCTTCCCGGTTTCCTGATTTTGCATATGAAAGGATTCCCCTCCCTCACAAAGGGAGAGGTATTCAGTCTCCTGATCCCACATTTGCACCCTCAGAAGGTACAGCCTAGGACCAGTTCCACATTTCTATCTGCTGCTTTTGTGAACTAGCCCTCAGTTAATGCTATAGCCCTATTGCAGTCAAATGAATCATCCCGACTAAATTATGCCTCCCTCCTTTCAGTGGGACTGAAATGCAACTAACTCTCTTTCTGGATTAGGGCCATTGTATGGGCACGGGTGGCGCTGTGGGTAAAAGCCTCAGCGCCTAGGGCTTGCCGATCGAAAGGTCGGCGGTTCGAATCCCCACGGCGGGGTGCGCTCCCGTTGCTCGGTCCTAGCGCCTGCCAACCTAGCAGTTCGAAAGCACCCCCGGGTGCAAGTAGATAAATAGGGACCGCTTTCTAGCGGGAAGGTAAATGGTGTTTCCGTGTGTGGCTCTGGCTCGCCAGATGCAGCTTTGTCACGCTGGCCACGTGACCCGGAAGTGTCTCCGGACAGCGCTGGCCCCCGGCCTCTTGAGTGAGATGGGCGCACCAACCCCAGAGGCTGGCAAGACTGGCCCGTACGGGCAGGGGTACCTTTACCTTTTATGGGCAGTGAAGGCATGGCTGACAGGACTTGGTTCGGACCCCAAACATTGCCCCCTCAAAACAGGTAAAGAAAGATTGGCAGATTCTGTTCCTTAAAAACAAGTTTCTACTGCTTAGAGATGGAGCTCTTAAAACATTGAAAAGTACCTAAGAATCATGAGCAGGTGCCAAGCTCAAACCTCTGTGGATGTAACGCTCTGTTTTGATTTCACGAAGGAAAAGCAACGAGACTCTTGCCTGCTGAGGGAATAAATGCAGTATCTTGTCTTCCTCTTCCTGCCTGTTTGCCTGACTTGCATGGCATCCACGCAAACCCATGCAGCATCCACCCTTGAGCCGTGGGAAGCTACCTGGCTGTTTTCCTGTTTGGCTTGCTAGCACCATACTTTGGTTTCATAACTGACTTATAGCAGTCATCCACATATTAGATTCCAGGCTGAACCATGGCAAGACTAAGTAATAGATTGAAAAATACAATTATTGCTTACCTACAGAGTTCTTTTGCTTGGGAGGTAAAACACATATATCAGAAATGTTGGTGGTTTCTTTTCTCCCCAGGCCTATTCGATAAATGAACGTTACACCAGGATTCTTACACAGAATATCTTTGAAATGGGTTTTGTATTGATTTTTGTAACTACTCTGTTAGATGACGTTATCCCTTAGTGTGTCATGTGTAGATGGTTCAGCCCGGAGCAGGTCATTGAGGTGATAACTGTCATTTGGAGGGACAGAAAAGCAATCATAGCTTTTTCATTACTTACTGTTTTCCCCCTGCAACTGTGGGATCATTTGACATATTATGGGCTTCTTGTGATTTAAGCTGCATTCTGAAATTAAGTGCTAGAATATCAAGCTGAGGGTTTAGAAAAATAAACTTGATGTCAGAGAAACCACATGCCCTCTAGGTCATAACCACAATCCCAGTGTACTAGCACTCAATGGAGTGTAAAATAATACTAATACTAATACGTAAGAACTGCATCAAAATATCCTAAGAAAATTATCAGGGCATTACTCCTGAATCAGAACCTCAAGGTGGCTTAACATACAATGAAATGCCCATCACCTGTAATTAAATAATCACATTAAAACTGGCCTGCACTACATGCAATATACATAGCTGAACACAGCACATTGGAGGTATCTTGTGGTCTGTTGGGTGTTTGATGCTTCTCCCACCACACCTGCTTTTGCAGACGCAGAAAGGCTGTAACGCTAGATTGCCATAGATCATTGGTGGACTCTATTTTACTTGGTGGGATACAAGTTGCAGAGGCTCCATTACAACAACCATTGTCTAATAGCAAAGAATCTATTGACATCATGATGTTTTAGAGGTTGACATCTCAGTTTTATTAATTATCCCAAGATGACCCTTGGTTATGCAAGAAGTGCTTTAATAGCATAGCCCTGCTGATTTTTAGTATCTTATAAAGGCCATTTGAAGGAGGTGGAGTCCTCAGCTGATGCTAAAAAGCTCATCAGAATTGGCACTGGCCAAATTTCAAAGGGACCCCCCAAACTCTCCATGTTATTTGGAGGTGACAAAATTGGGAGGGGGCATTTTGCTGACTGTTTTTGGCAAGAGAAGTGAAATCTCCTGAAAATTCTCTTCTGGGAAAACATTGAGTTACCTAACATTGAATTTACCGTATTTTTTGCTCTATAAGACTCACTTTTTCCCTCCTAAAAAGTAAGGGGAAATGTGTGTGCATCTTATGGAGCGAATGCAGGCTGCGCAGCTATCCCAGATGCCAGAACAGCAAGAGGGATTGCTGCTTTCACCGCACAGCGATCCCTCTTGCTGTTCTGGCTTCTGAGATTTAGATTATTTTTTTTCTTGTTTTCCTCCTCCAAAAACTAGGTGCGTCTTGTGGTCTGGTGCGTCTTATAGAGCGAAAAATACGCGTACTTTGGGAAAGGTACATTTGTGCTCAGAGTGGTTCGCAGAAAATGAACAGTGAAAATGCAAGAGTACAATAGAATGCATAATAAAAATTATAATATATCATAAGACTAATAAGTCAATGCTGTGGACTGGTTGGGCACAGAGGAATGGTGAGAAATACCAGCTGGGGAACCACCAAGGGAAGAAGGTTCAGAATCCAGGGAGTGGTGGTGGGACAATTTTGAGGGACAAGACTGGGGAAAGGAGGTGTTGGAAGCTGAAGGGGTAACAGGGCTTAGTGAGCTGGTGGATTCTGTGGCAGAGAGAATTCAAGAATCAGAGGCAGAAGCTGAAGCAGGAGAATGGGATGAGGGAGGTAAAGAGGCCTCTGCTGGTGAAGATTCAGGGGTGTCTACACTTCCTACTGTGACAAGTTCCCCTCTCCGCTGACTTCCAGAACCAGGAGAGGCATGAAACAGGAGGAGCAAAGATGGGCGTGCAGGTGCAGTCTCCTATTGCTTCGACAAAGCTCTGGAGAGGAGGAAAGATAGATGGATGTGTGGAGGTGGGGATCTTTAGCCTCAGCAACTGATTTGAATGAGCCGCTGTGCTCATTAGGCCGGACACTCAGCCAAGTCTGTGGAGACTGTGTTCTTGCTAATAACGAGTTAACTCCAACTTTGAACTGTGTGTTTTACTGGCTGGCTTGCTCTGTGACAGTCAACTATTCTTTTCAAATACAGTGGCACCTTGGTTCTCAAATGCCTTGGTTCTCAAACAACTCGGAACCCAAACACTGCAAACCTGGAAGTAAGTGTTCTGGTTTGCGAACTTTTTTTGGAAGCCGAATGTGCTCCATTTTGAGTGTTACACTTCCAGTTTGAGTGCCACACTTCCATTGTGAGTGTTACGCTGTGATCTGTCTGTTTTTGCTATTTATTTTTTGTTTTTTTTGCTTTTTGCGGCTCTTTTGTTTTTGTGACTGTGCGGAACCCAGTTCCGCTACTGATTGATTGTGTGACTGCAGTACATTGTTTATTGCTTTCATTTTAGGGATCAACGGTCTCGTTAGATAGTAAAATTCATGTTAAATTGCTGTTTTAGGAGTTGTTTTTAAAAGTCTGGAACGGATTAATCCATTTTGCATTACTCTCTATGGGAAAGCGTGCCTTGGTTTTGAAACGCTTTGGTTTTGGAACAGACTTCTGGAATGGATTAAGTTTGAGAACCAAGGTACCGCTGTACATAAAATGAAGTAAGCATAAAGATTGCTAACAGGTCAGTTAACAAGAGGAGCGATAGGTGCAGGACTATCCCACAAGGACATTGTCTTGACTTTTGAGTCAAGACTAAGATGGCCACCTATGCGTTCTCCCCCAGAGATAATAATAATAACACTCTGGGCGGCTTCCATACAAACCAAAAATACACTAAAATCACACATTAAAAACTTCCCTGAACAGGGCTGCCTTAAGATGTCTTCTGAATGTCAGATAATTGTTGATCGCTTTGACATCTGAAGGGAGGGCGTTCCACAGGGCGGGCGCCACTACCGAGAAGGCCCTCTGCCTGGTTCCCTGTAGCTTTGCTTCTCGCAATGACGGAACCGCCAGAAAGCCCTCGGCGCTGGACCTCAGTGTACGGGCAGAACGATGGGGGTGGAGACGCTCCTTCAGGTATACTGGGCCGAGGCCGTTTAGGGCTTTAAAGGTCAGCACCAATACTTTGAATTGTGCTCGGAAAATTAATTACCAAAAAATAGAGTAAAGGTGGGGGACACATTTGCCTAAAGTGTGCATATGCTAATGTACATGTATAGGTGCAAATTTAGCAATGATCACTATAATTTAAATAAGAATACAACGCATCTCCCAGTAGTGGGGAAGCCTGTGACCAAGTGAGCACAGGCAGCTATCCAAATGCTACTTTTTGATGGGCAATTTCAAGGCCACCCTACTTTCCTTCCTCATAGTTCTTTTTCTTTAAATTGGAGCTGGAATGGACAGTGCTTCAAATGGAAGACATTTTCAGACAGATTGCTGTCCTCTGTAAAGTAGGACAATGGCCACCTAGTCAAGACAGACTGTGGTCTCTTGAAGCGAAGAAATTTTGAGCTTCAGAACATCTTAAAAGCCCAGGAAGTAGACAACACAAAGAAACAGAAACCAGATGCCCAGAAATACAAGTGGTTTGGAGGTGGTCTTTGGCCCAGGTTATTTGGTATAGGAACATCCTGAGAGATTTTTCAGCTATTAAAATGCCATCTGGTTTACATTTATAAAACACAGATTGGGACTCATTTAACTTATAGTTGTGTATTTGCACTTTTGCCCTTATTAGCAAAAGGTAGGTGCTATGTTATCATGCATGTTATGCAATCTTATGAAAGCAATTAGAAAGCCAAAGTACCCCTCCTTCCCCAATTACATTTAGCTTAAAGCTTGGGAGGATAAACTCGTTTGATGGAATTTTCACCTCAGCATTTTATTTTGGGATATACATTTCAGTGACCTAATCCAAGATCCATGCCAAGTATGTTGGCCTCCAAGTATTTAAAACAGGTATCTCTGACTAGGTTGTTGATGGTCATTGCACTATGCAGCAGAATTTCAAAATGGTGTCATGGCCTAAGACCCAGACTTTGACATTTCCTCTGCACTGGGGACATCAAGGGCCTTGAGTGCCTCTTGCCCAAGCCTGCCTTAGCCACCAAGACAATCTTGCAAAATTTCCCATAGATGTAGAGGGAAGCAACCCCAAAGAACAATGTACCCTCTATTCCCTGCTTTTGTAAAAATGTCCTTGTCAGCATCCCTGGATGATGTGGACTCCTTCCTTGAAGTTCCTTCAGGTCTTCTCTCCCTTCAATACCAGAGAAGGAGCAGGAGACATGCCACTCATGCTTTGGTGTGCCCCTCACAAACTAAGGTTTCAAACTAAGAGCTAAATGCCTCCTTGAACTAGTACAAAATGCTGAAGCCAGATGGCTGATGGGTGCCACCGGGCACTTTGATTCCATCTTGCCAATTTTGCACAACCCACATTAGTTGCCAGTTTGTTTTGAGGCTCAGTTCAAGGTGCTGGTGTTCACCTTTAAAGCCCTACATGGCTTGGCACCCGTGTCGCTTAAGGATTGCCCGTGTCTGTAATTTGCCAAAGCAAGCTTTGATCATCATTTGAGGCCCCGCTGGAGATTCTTCAACCTTGCAAGGGTGGCTTATAGCAAGCAGGGCTAGGATCACCTTGCCAAATGAGGTGCATCAGGATGTGTCAATGCTTTCAAGCGACATGGCTGTTCAAAAAAGCCTTCACCTGACTTCTCTGGAGCTTGGCTGCGCTGGAATTATTACTGTGTTTTTGGTTTGTTCGAATGGTTTTTGTTAGCGGCTTTTGCTGAAGGATTGCCTCCTATTTCGAAATACCATAAAACTGGGGGCTTTGAGTTCCTCAGAAAGTAAGCAGGATATTAGTTATTAAAAATAAATTAAGTAATAATAATTCTCTCTGGATTTTGTATTTTTCACTGCATGAATTGTTCAGCCCTCAGGAGGAGTCAGGGCAATACCTCTGACACTGGATGGCTTCACATTGTGACTATAGTCTAGACTATATAGTGACCTGCCTGCCACACTCACCAATAAACCTATGGTTACCTTGCTGAACCCCTCTGCCACTGGGCAGTGCACCCCTGAACACTTCAGCCATCAATAATAACAGGAGGCTGTCTAGACTTGGCAGTCCGAACCATTTGGCTCGGGCTGTGGTGCTAACAATGCCCTGTACTATAAGCACAACCCAATCAAATCCAACCCAAATTTTCACAATGCATCACCACTCATTCTATATTAGCATCACATGGATTATTTATGAAAATGATGTTACTTGTCTGACAACCTAGGTGACATTACCTCTGGAGGATGTGCATCACCATGGCAAAACAGACCTGTCACCGTCAGACATTAGTCTACTGTAACTAATTCATAAGGCTGTCCCACAATTTGTTTTGATCAGGCAGACTGGATCTTGTGGAAGAGGATGAAAAGAAGTGGGGGTGGCAACCATATATATATATATGTGCGCAAGGAGAACATGCTGTAACATTGTTGTTAGCAAGTCCCACTCTTGCGCACAGACAGCTTTAGCATCTCTAATATGCTTTTGCTCAAGAGGTCTCTGGTACACCAGTACCTTCTAACCTCTAGGAGATGCTGTTGCCTGCTGGGTTTTACTGTGATCTATATTTCGCATTTCTTTAAGCAGAGAGAAGCTTCAGAGGCGGAAGGGCTTAGCTGAGTTTGGCTTTCATTGAAGAAGAGATCATTAGAGACTTATTCTGCTTTGTAATAAATATACAAATTGAGCATGTTTTTGTTGTTTAGTCGTTTAGTTGTGTCCGACTCTTCGTGACCCCATGGACCAGAGCATGCCAGGCACTTCTGTCTTCCACTGCCTCCCGCAGTTTAGTCAAACTCATGCTGGTAGCTTTGAGAACACTGTCCAACCATCTCGTCCTCTGCCGTCCCCTTCTCCTTGTGCCCTCCATCTTTCCCAACAGCAGGGTCTTTTCCAGGGAGTCTTCTCTTCTCATGAGGTGGCCAAAGTATTGGAGCCTCAGCTTCAGGATCTGTCCTTCCAGTGAGCACTCAGGGCTGATTTCCTTCAGAATGGATCGGTTTGGTCTTCTTGCAGTCCATGGGACTCTCAAGAGTCTCCTCCAGCCCATAATTCAAAAGCATCAATTCTTTGGCGATCAGCCTTCTTTATGGTCCAGCTTTCACTTCCATACATCACTACTGGGAAAACCATAGCTTCTACTATACGGACCTTTATTGGCAAGGTGATATCTCTACTTTTTAAGATGCTGTCTAGGTTTGTCATTGATTTTCTTCCAAGAAGCAGGCGTCTTTTAATTTCGTGACTGCTGTCACCATCTGCAGTGGGCCTTAGAAAGCATTGCAAAGAACAAGGCCAGTGGAAGTGATGGTGTTCCAGCTCAACTATTTAAATTGAGCATAGATGGAGCCAAATAGTAGAGTCGTACCTCTACTTACGTATCCCTCTGGATACAGAATCTTCAGGTTATGGCCATGGCAACCCCGGAAGTGTATACTTTTTGGGTTTCACCATACACACATGCGCAGAAGCACTCAATCGCGCTGTGCATGTGCGCAGAAGCAGGTCTCTATTTACGTTATTTTTGGGGTGCAAACGCACCCCGGGAACAAATTAAGTTTGTATCCAGAGGGTCGACTGTATAGCACTTGGTCAAACAACACAACTATGGTGAGATTTCTAGGAAGGTAGCACCCCCAAGATGCATTTTAGTTCCAGAAATGAATCTTGTTCTCTGCTCTTTAAGTCTGGATCAAAACTGAACTCACCATCCTTGGGCCCTGATGGACTTCAAGTTCCTGCAACATTTCAGCATCAGGAAACCATCCTAACCAACTATCCAATGATCTTTTTTTGAGAAAACCCATAACAATGCATGATGAGCAAAATATCCATCACTGTAGCATTTGGGATATGTGTAGAGGGAGGACCTCTATCTTGCAAGGAGACCAGAAATGGGTGCAATGCCTACAGAGGTCCATTTCAGCACCCATTGGTGTGTCGATGAGTCACCCACAGTGAGGGTAAATAATGTGTTGGTGAGGGGCTGAGCCCTGTTAACCAAGGGTTTGTTAATCCTATAAATGCAAATGACAACCATTCATTTCAATGGGGAAAGGTAAAGAGGGGTTCAGTCAGTTGACTGCCACTGTCTGGCTCACCATAACACTTCTCCTTGCAATTGCATTCAGTGGTACCTTGGTTCTCAAATGCCTTGGTTCCCAAATACCGAAAACCCTGAAGTTAGTGTTCCAGTTTTCAAACGTTTTTTGGAAGCCAAACGTACAATGCAGCTGTCAGCTATTTTGGGGGGGGCACCTGCACCAATCAGAAGCTGTGCCTTGGTTTTTGAACATTTCAGAAGTCAAACGGACTTCCGGAACGGATTAAGTTTGGCGCTTTTGTTTTCGCTATTTATTTTGTGTTTTTGTTTTTGAGGCTTTTCCGGTTAATTTGTTTTTGTGACTGTGTGGAACCCAGTTCAGCTACTGATTGATTGATTGATTGATTGATTGATTGTGCAACTGCGGAAATGGATACAAGCCCCCCATTCAGACAATGACTATCATCAGTGCAGGTAAGAAAAAAATGTAATTTTAATTTTTATGATCTACAATACTGTCTAAAGGGAACTCAAGAAGGAGTTATGCAGATTGAGATGTGGGCATATGCAGGTGACCATGTCTTAGTTGTCAATGGGTTCCACTTAGTTTCATGGGACTATGTAGAAACAAAGTCCCAGCTGAGAGAGAGCTAAGCCTGTCCCTCATCCGACAATGGCGACACGAGGGCAAGGGGTCAAGTTAAGGTTGCCACCCTCCACATTCTCCCCTTTGCTTAACACGGTGTTCTGGAAGCTTCTAGGAAACCAACATTTGCAGTTTTCTCAACTGCCAGCATAGCAAAGCGAATTTCAGCTTTACAACTAAACCTTTTTCTTTTTTTACTCTTCCACACGCCCCAATAATAATATTCTGCAGCTATAAATGAGTTAAAAAATCTGTAGATGTACCAGCCAAAGCAAACATGACCGAATCCAGCTCACTTTTCTATTGCGATGTTGGCAATGAACATCGCAAGAGCACGAGGAGGGAAACTCATATTTTTTGGCAGTAAATGCAGTTCCACATGTGGCTGAATGCTCACAGGAAGCAGCTCTGGCAACACAGTTCCATATGACCTGCTCATAAAGAAGCTCAGGAAATCTGAACTAGAAAGTCATATTATCTGGTTGGTCCACTATCCTTTGATAAGTCACAAGCAATGGGCAAGGAATGATTAGCAGTCATGCTGAGAAAAGGAAACAAACCAGAATTCTGAAGGGATTTGCCCTAGTTATGGTATTGTTCAAGGTGTCTGTCATTAACGTGGAATATGCTTTGGTAGCTGGCATGAATGTGAAAAAAATCTGCAAATATTTTGGATAGCAAGACTGAAATCGGGGGAAAAAATCCCCTTGATAAATGGAGAGAATTTGCAAGGGGAAAATTAGATACAACAAAGGATTCAAGCATTATAACTTCACTTGCTTGTCAAAATAATTACAGTATTCTAGAAAACTGTAGGATGTGAGCCATGTCATGGCTGATCTGCCCTAACAAAAGAGTATGGTTGTAAACCAATTTTGCTCATTGGCACAGCATTTTATGAGAGCACCAACTATTTGTTTTTATGTGGTTATATTATACTCTGTAGTGTGTTCCTGATGTACTTTAAATCTATTTAAAATAGAGAGTCCTGACCAGCCTCTAACCCCATTTTACTGGGATAAGAAACTAGGTTTTTTTGTGTTTTTTACATTTAGTACACCAGTTCCTGATCTCAAGAAGCATAACTATTTCTGTTCCCCATGTGTCTTCTCAGACATAATTTCCTAATAGCCCCCCCCCCACTGCTCCCAAGAAGACAGATGGTATATTTTTCCATCCTGCATGTTCTCTGAACTGAATCCAGTGGCTAGAATTATACTATTGGAAGAACACTCAGCAGACATCTATTAAAACCCATGTTCCCAAAATAATAATAATAAAAATCCCATACTAAGCTAATATCAATCAATTCAGTTGTATTGCTTAAAACCAGATATCATCCCAGTGTAGAATGAAACAGGGGTGGTAAAAGCAGCCAAGCCATATGCTGTGACTGTATAAAACAATAAAACTGGTGGAGCAAATAAGATGATGACCCACATTCCCCTCCCCATTGAAGATGAGATTCTGTAGAATTATTTAAATAAATCCTTTCTACCCAAAAGATCATGCCTTTGCATAAAAGGTAAAGGTAAAGGGACCCCTGACCATTAGGTCCAGTCGTGACCGACTCTGGGGTTGCGGTGCTCATCTCGCTTTCTTGGCGTACAGCTTCCGGGTCATGTGGCCAGCATGACTAAGCCGCTTCTGGCAAACCAGAGCAGCGCACGGAAACGCCGTTTACCTTCCCGCTGGAGCGGTACCTATTTATCTACTTGCACTTTGACATGCTTTCAAACTGCTAGGTTGGCAGGAGCAGGGACCGAGCAACGGGAGTTCACCCCGTCACAGGGATTCGAACTGCCCACCTTCTGATCAGCAAGTCCTAGGCTCTGTGGTTTAACCCACAGTGCCACCTGCGTCCCATGCCTTTGCATACTACGTGGTTAAAGGATGTTGTTGCTGCACTAGCTTTCTGTTTATTTTTGTTCTGAGCATGGCTTGAAGGATATCTGCTTGTTGCACAGAATGCATGGGACTTATGTGGGGTTTATCAACCTCCAGTCCATAGAGGGCAGAGTTGCCACTAACAAATAGGAAAAATACTCTCCATTGTTTTTCACTGAACACCTAAGCTCTGCCCCTTCTTTCTGCTCTCTCTCTCTCTCTCTCTCTCTCTCTCTCTCTCTCTCTCTCTCTCTCTCTCTCTCT
>JAXCMG010000127.1:1417909-1446483 GCA_034642415.1 Podarcis siculus | reverse complement strand
TCTCTCTCTCTCTCTCTCTCTCTCTCTCTCTCTCTCTCTCTCTCTCTGATGCCATGAAGCACACTCCAGTCATGTAGTATAGACTCCAAAGCCATTCTTGTGAATATGAAGTAATTGTAAGCAAAGAACCCTTTTTCTTTAGCAATGGCACTCATGTGTGTTTTAATTTTGTTCCTTTTGGAAGTTTTAGGGACAAATAAAAGAAAGCAGTACAGTGGTACCTCGGGTTAAGAACTTAATTTGTTCTGCAGGTCCGTTCTTAACCTGAAACTGTTCTAAACCTGAGGTACCACTTTAGCTAATGGGGCCTCCTGCTGCCGCCGCGCCGCCGGAGCACCATTTCTGTTCTCATCCTGAAGCAAAGTTCTTAACCCGAGGTACTATTTCTGGGTTAGCGGAGCCTGTAACCTGAAGCGTATGTAACCTGAGGTACCACTGTACATAGTTGAACTATGGAACTTGCATTCCCCAGTAATGGCCACCAACTCGGACGGCTTTAAAAGAGGATTAGACAAATTCATGAAGAAGGAGAACCCACAGGAGGGGAGAGGGCTCTTGTCGTTTTGTTCCGCTCCCTGGTTTCCCACAACATCTGGCTGGCTACTGTGAGAACAGGATATGGACAAGATGGGCCATTGGTCGGATCCAGCAGGCTCTTCTTATATTCTTGTTGTTGTTTAGTAATTTGGTCGTGTCCGACTCTTCGTGACCCCGTGGACCAGAGCACGCCAGGCACTTCTGTCTTCCACTGCCTCCCGCAGTTTGGTCAAACTCATGTTTGTAGCTTCGAGAACACTGTCTAACCATCTCGTCCTCTGTCATCCCCTTATCCTTGTGCCCTCCATCTTTCCCAACATCAGGGTCTTTTCCAGGGAGTCTTCTCTTCTCATGAGGTGGCCAAAGTATTGGAGCCTCAGCTTTAGGATCTGTCGTTCCAGTGAGCACTCAGGGCTGATTTCCTTCAGAATGGATAGATTTGATCTTCTTGCAGTCCATGGGACTCTCAAGAGTCTCCTCCAGCACCATAATTCAAAAGCATCAAAACATGGAAAACAAAGAACCAAATTGTGACTCCATGAAGCATGATTAAATATTGCTTTAAAAGGTTCACTCCAAGTGAACCTTTTAAAGCAGCTTATGTTCTTAAGCAATGCTAGTAGTGTGTGAAGGAGACTGGATGGGTGGTGGGAGTGAGTAAATCTAGGCAGCTTCAGTTTGCATGCTTTGTAACTCTGATATATGCCAGCTATGACCCAACAAATTTTTATATTTAAAATCTATCAGTTAAAATAATATTCCCATTCTCTTGATTGATATTGGAGTGAACCTTTTAATGTTCCAAAGTAATATTTAATCATGCTTCAAGGAGTCACAATTTAGTTCTTTGTTTACCATGTTTTGATTACAAGAAGAAGAAAAAGGAGGATGAACAATGTTTGAGTCTATGTGTGCATGTTTGTGTGAGAGTGTTTGGCTTAACCCAACACTTGTTTGGCCTTGAGTGCCCAACACATGCACTGGGGAGCATAAAATCGATGTATTTTCTCCGAATTTGTCGGCACATTTCATCTGCAGTGACGGTCAAGCACATCATCTGTGGGGATTTCAATGGAATCGGAAATAATGTTGATGAAATTTGCCATTTTTGGACGATGGGCAAGGGTTTCACATAGGGTGGATTTTAGCTAACTGGAAATTCAAGCCTGCTCAAGAAAAACAGCTGCTGGGTTTTTGAGAGAAGTTAAAAAACTTTTACCAAGGTTAACCAAATATCTTAAGAAGGGTTTGAATGCTTCTAATTCTCTAAGGATGGAAATGGGCATGGACACTGTTAAGTTGTGGGTGAACATATCAGACGACACAGCGATTCTTTATTCAGAGGCCAGAACAGAACTGAGCTGAAGGGCTCAGTCAGCCTGCTTATATAGAGCTCCAGTACAACGCTACTGTAACAACTTTCTAAAACTATCCAATCACTGAACGTCACTTTCGATCCCTTATTTGCATAACTGTCTACAATATCCCCCTGCTGGCCCAGGGTGAGAACTTCAGTACATAAGACACACCATTTTAGGGAAGGTGTAGGGAAGGTATTGCCCCTTCTCTATGCTCTATGCTGATTACCGGTACTCTTCAGAAACACTTACATCCTGAATATAACCAACAGCAGACTTTTAAAGCAGACCAAAATTTAAAACGCCATCACTGGAAGCGAGAAGCTGTTGCTATGTGGTTGAAGTCAAAGAGGTCAGAACAACAAAGAGAAATTGCTTAGAAGTTGGACAATTAAGACAATTGAAAAATAGCTCTTCATCCTGAAGGACAGAATGTTTGCATCTTTGTGTAATGCATTTAATACGCAGGAAACAGGAGTAGCACCGCTTGTTAAGATGTCTGTCAACCAGGCCTTAGGCTGAAGACCAGGAATTCTCAGGAAAAAACACCATATTGCCAATTTCTTCTTTCTAACTAATTTTCTTCATGCAGACGCCTTTCTGCCCCCCCATACTTTAATTGCTTCCATTCTACAGCTGGTATCAAGATACAGACAATAAATCACTTGTGTTAGCAACATTTTTAAAGAGAGAATAAAGTCATTGGGTTATCTATACCAGCATATCAAAGCAAACAACATAGGAGAAGTTAGGACGAGAGAGAGAGAGAGAAAGACAAAACCAATATATCCTGCTTTCAAATTAAGCCAGCAGACTGGCTTGACTTTCTTAGGATGTTCAATCTTAACACAGTAAATATATGACCAGTAACGACCTTATTCATTTAATGGTGGTCTAGAATACAGGAATGGCTTTAGATCACGTTTATTCACTTACTGGGGGATTTATTTGAAATGCCTGATAACCATATTTTGTAGTTTAGATATCCTTGTGCTCTTTTATATCATTCCCCCCCGCTTTATCTGGTTATTTCTATCAGATGCCTCAGCACGTCTAAGCAACAATCCTCCCACTCCTTTTTTATATATATATAAAAGCCCCCTTCAGCTGGATGATATAACTTGGCAACTTGCAAATTAGAACAGTGTGTAATATTTAATAAAAGAAGTCAATGTGTTTCTCATAACTTGGCTCCAGAGATTTCACTGAATATGTAAACTTTATGTGAACTTATTAATCGTAGGGTGTGGGGAGAGGGGGGAGAGTTGCTACTTCACATGTAGGGTTGAATAGCATGGCTATTAGTCACTGCTTGGTGGCAGCTTTCAAAAATTAGTACTGCAATGTCTTTTGTGGAGTCCGGAAAAGGTGAGAGTTTGTAGACCGGTAGATTGGCAGGACCATATTTTTCTACTCTGTGCAGTACCTTGAGTAGCATATGTCATTCTTATACAGGGATGAGGAACCTGTGGCTCTCTAGATGCTGTTGAGTTAAAACTCCCATCACTCCTTGCCACTGGCTCTGCAAGCTGGGGATGAAGGGAACTGGTGTGCAACAACATCTGGATGGACACATGTTTGCCATAGCTGACTGAAGAAATCAGTACCATTCGATAATCAAATGTCTTGATGCCAAAAAGGTTGGTGAACCATTTGAAAGTCCTGTATAAACATACTAATACAGTGGTACCTTGGGTTAAGAACTTAATTTGTTCTGGAGGTCCATTCTTAACCTGAAACTGTTCTTAACCTGAGGTACCACTTTAGCTAATGGGGCCTCCCGCTGCCGCCGCACCGCGATTTCTGTTCTCATTCTAAAGCAAAGTTCTTAACCCGAGGTACTATTTCTGGGTTAGCGGAGTCTGTAACCTGAAGTGTCTGTAACCTGACGCATCTGTAACCTGAGGTACCACTGTACATGCCATGATTCAGGATTAAATTATTTGGACAAACAACAGTGGACTCTTAAGGTGATACTAGGTATTTTGGGGTGGTGAGGACCAGTGCTATTTTTCTAGAGAAAGAGGTCCGGAGCTCACCATGAATGTTTCTCTAAGAATGGCAATGGTGCCCACCTGAGAGGTGCCGGAACTGAGTTCCAGTGAGTTCTGGCTAAAAAAAAAAGCCCTGGTGGGGACATATAACACTTTAGGAATAAATGTGAACATTCATCTTCCTAAGGTGTGCACTTTCTATATAAAATGGGATTATTGTTGTTCTTGTGTTATGTATTTTGTGTTTTTATACTGTAAACCACCCTGTGATCTTTGGATGAAGGGCAGTATAGTACAGTGGTACCTCAGGTTAAGTACTTAATTCATTCCAGAGGTCCGTTCTTAACCTGAAACTGTTCTTAACCTGAAGCACCACTTTAGCTAATGGGGCCTCCTGCTGCCGCCGCGCCGCCGGAGCACCATTTCTGTTCTCATCCTGAAGCAAAGTTCTTCACCTGAAGCACTATTTCTGGGTTAGCGGAGTCTGTAACCTGAAGCGTATGTAACCTGAGGTACCACTGTAATGATAATGGTAATGATAATACTAATGTATCTCAGTGGCTTTCAAACTGTGTTCTGGAAAACTCTGGAGTTCCTCAATGAAATGATGAGCCAAGTTGCTCATCACCTTGATTTTCCTGCAAAATGCGGAGTTTACACGGAGCGCACCTTTGCTCTGGTGGGGTTGAACCTGTTGGATAGTGCGCTGCATAAACTGACATGGATGCTAAAACACACCCAGGAACTCTCTGCAGTGCTTAAAGTTTCCCTGGTCCCTGTGTGGAGATGCCCCGAAGCTCTAAAGTTTGAGCAACACTCAACTATGTAACACAAGTAGAGTACTGTGCTCTGTTAGATTGAATTCACTGCATAATTCGTAAACTCAGTCCCAGGCAACATATTTGCTGACGCGACAGGGACTGTATGAGCCTACTGCTCTTTAGGTTTTAATTAAACTCGGCCACCCTCAGCAGTTGGGGGGGGCAGACACCCCAAACAGTTCAACTTGATCTATAGATTGCACAATGCTTTGACGATATGCTTTCACTTTGCTCATAAACTCCATTTTCCCCGCTGTGATTCCAATATATGCAGCCAGCTCTCTGCTGGCTAGGTTGTCTGGAAGAATCTGTAAAACTAACATAAGCAGTGACAAAGCCGAGTGGGGAGCTCACAGTCTATGGGTCAGGCCTATCTCATGAAGTCACTTCCAATAGTCTGCTGCCCACCCATTGACAAAACCTTGAGAGTAGAGCTCTTGGAAAAGGGTTCCCCCTCACACTAGGTTTCCTCTCTCAGTTTTTCTCACTCCACATCAGTGCTTTTCCTTCCCACAAATGTGCTAACCTATCTTGATTCCACACCGAGCTAGGAAGAGACCTAGCAGTTTCCTCTCCTTGTCTCTCAGTGCTTATGTGGGGAGGCAAAAAGAAAGAATAGAAATGATTTTAATAAATAAATAACAACTAAATGGAATGCGGGTGGCGCTGTGAGTTAAACCACAGAGCCTAGGACTTGCCGATCAGAAGGTCGGCGGTTCGAATCCCCATGATGGGGTGAGCTCCCGTTGTTAAGTCCCTGCTCCTGCCAACCTAGCAGTTCGAAAGCACATCAGTGCAAGTAGATAAATAGATACCGCTCCAGTGGGAAGGTAAACAGTGTTTCTGTGTGCTGCTCTGGTTTGCCAGAAGCGGCTTAGTCATGTTGGCCACATGACTCGGAAGCTGTCTGCGGACAAATGCTGGCTCCCTCGGCCAGTAAAGCAAGATGAGCACCATAACCCCAGAGTCATCCATGACTGGACCTAATGGTCAGGGGTCCCTTTACTTTTACCAGCGAAATATGGCCAGTGGGAACGTTTTTAAGTGGAACTTTCTGCCAGTGTATTGGGGACTCCCCCCGGGGCGTATAAATGCCATCCCACAGGCAGAGCAGGACTTCGAAGGGGTTCCTCAGCCATTCTAACAGATCTCTTCTGTTGCTTGCACGCAGAGATTCTTACGAAAATATAGCAATTGCACTGTACAAACCGCTTAAGATAGAATACTTGCGCTTCAGTTTTGTGAAGGCAATGGGAAGCTGCTTAAATCAATGCAGTGGAGGTTTCATTGAATCATGGCTCAAGAGTTCATTTGAGCTCTGAAAAAAGGTGTGGGGGGTGAGCGAGTTAGGGAATGTTTTAAAACAGTGAAACAAATTACAGTTTATATTAGCTAACAATGTGTTATCATAAACCATTCCCATAAATTTCATGATAGTTTACCATTACATAATCTATTTTATATTTATAACGCACATCTGGCATACTGTATTCCTGTTCAGATCACTTTAATTAAACCAGCCTCCGAGCTCCTATATAAAACAATGGAAGTTCTGAAGTGCTGCAAAACAGCAGCACCAACAAATTCATGAATAGCCCAGTATGTGAAAGCAGCCGTTCCATTGATTACTGAAGCAGTTTCCCCTTGTTAACACCATGAACAGGAGGCTTGCAGTTGGTTATGTCTTGTTCAGCAGAGGCCAGGTCATCTGAAAACATTGGACAGATGATATGTAAAGAAGAAATTAAAGGATTTCGAAGGCACTTGCAAGGATTCCAGTTTACTCAAAAGTACATAAGAAGAGACCTGTTTCCCACCGTGGCTTGCCTCTGAGAATCTCAGATAGGCCATTGACGACAACAAGCCTTCTCTGTTGTTTGCCCCCCGCATCAACTGGAATTCAGACGTGTACAGTACTCACTGCCGAGGAACAAATGCAGCTACTATTAAGCTATTACTTAATTATTGCATTTATATCCTTATCCGGCCTTTCTTCTGTCATGGAATTCGAGACAGCATACATATGGTTCCCAGATGGTCAGCCATCCTGGCAGTGTTCAGACACGGAACAGCTTAGCTTTAGCAAGGTTTGCTGCATCTGATTCCCTCAAACTAATGACCGATAGCTGTCGATTGACCAGTCCTCCATGTACAATCAAATCCTATTTTTAAGACAGTTGCCGTCACCGTGGATTTATGTAAGTTAATTACGCATTGTGTAATAAAGACTTGTTGCATTGTCTGTTCTTTATACCCCCACCTTGTTGCGTGTTGAGACCTTTAAACCTCCCCCTTAAATAAATTCAGATAATTTTTGGTTTGGGTTTTGTCAGAATTTAGGCCATAACTTTCTTGATTACAGCAAGTGAGTGGTTGCATAGGTCTGGTTGGACTAGCTCCCTGCACCGTTGCAGGTAGCACTGACCCAGGGCACCAGCATAGGTCAGCCTAGGGTGAACACCTGGATAAGCAGAAAGCCGGGACAGGTTATCTCCACCACCCAAATGCCCCCCTGGACTCAGGCACGGGCACAACCCCCTCACAGGGTTGACCAAATCATCGAGGATTCCTTTAACGGAATACCCTTCACACAGGGATGGCGAGAGCGTTCCCCCATCCCTATCAGGGCCTATCCGCAACCTTACAAGCTGTGACAATTTGCTACGTGGCAGGCAAAACCCAAATGACAACAGTCAATCTGCCAAGTGGGGAAAATTCCTGTCATGCCCCTGTCCCAACGACAGACGACAGCATAGCAAGATCAAGTGTGCAAGCCCTAAATATAGGGAGAGGTGGGCAGGTGTTCCGATGCACGCACTGAAAGAGGAAGTTCTGGGTCACGTGCATAGGTATATATAGGTCCCTTGCTTCTTTTAGCCTGCATCCCATTGGCCTGATTGAACACTGCAACAAGGGACCTACCAATTGGGTGTTGTGGCTATCCAAACGTACCCACCCACAACACAGGGTCAGGTTGCCAGGTCCCACCGCAACATGTGCCCTCTTTAAGGGAGGACCCGATTAAAGAGTGGGTCTTGGATGGGCACTCTGTAGAGTAGAAAACTTATCCAGAAGTTGGACTCCAACTCCCATCAGCCCCAGGCAGCACAACCAATGGCCATGGATGATGGGAGTTGTGATCTTAAGCTTTTACCACATATTTACATGGTGGCAGTGCTCCTGTTGCAGCCCTCTTTGGATCAGGCCACAACCCATCTGGTATGCCACCTTTCCTAAGTTAAAGCCATGCTTAAGGGGACTTACAACATATAAAGAATTAGATTGCTACAAACATAACAATAGTAGTCTTCCGCAATAGGCAAAACATCAAAAAGTGCACAACCAAACTGAAACAATTCCACACAAATCATAAGATCCAAAATAAAGATACAAAAAATTAACAACAACAACCCCCACCAACAAAACCTCCTAAACAAGATTCTGTTCAGCAGCCTCAGCTTTTGTAGCTGGAGTCAGTCAAGTCAGGGCCCCACCCTCCCGGGTCAGGTGGACTCCCGGCCAAGATGAGATTGATTTCTTGATGTTTATGTAGCAATATGCAAAGTTTTTAAAAAATGAAAAATGAAAATAAATCTGCATGAAAATCCTTCAGCGTTTTAGTGTGAATTTCTTCTAATAAACACAGTTGGAGTCTGTATTTTTCACTCATGTACACATTTTTGCAAGCAACTTGTGTGTCGAGGTCCCCCAAACCCTAAATAATTCACAATTCACACATAATTTTTGTTAAAGGTTTTTTGGCATAATTTTGGCCACAACTTTATTAAAATACATAAATGTGAGTGGTTGCTTAGGCATTGGTTGCGACTAACCGTCCCCGCCCAGGGACAGAACTGACTTCTGGATTCCAGTGAAAGCCAGTAAGGGAAAACAATATTGGGGAGAGCTGTGGAGCTGGGCAACAGACCCTCACCCCTCCCCGCATGCTCCCAGAGGCTTGCGCGGCCCTAAGTCCCATTCCTGGGTACGGACGAAAGAATGACAAACCCCTGGATTCTTTTAATGGAATTCCCTTGCAGCAGCAGCATTGGAGGGGCAGGCACAGCCAACCCTTACCCCTCCACCAACCAATTTTTTAACCAATGCCTAACCGCAACCTTACAAGTTGTGACAATTTGCTACGCAGTAGGCAAAAACCAAATGGCACCAGCCAATCTGCCAAATGGACAAAATTCCTACCAGGCCCCTGGCCCAAAAGCAGGTGACCTCATGGCAGGCATAGCAAGGTCAACGCAAATAGCCCTAAATTAGGGAGGGTGGGCGGGCGATCCAATGCACGCAGCAAAAGTGCCCAGTCAGAGCTGCGTGCCCTGCTTTAAGGGGTCTGTCCCCTTAAATGGCAACCCCAAAATTTGCCCAGCGACCCAACCGCCCAATCACTGTGGATGGTCCTCCATCCTAACCCGCCTAGCAACAGAGAGGTGGCATGTTAAACCCCACCGCAACACGTGCTCTCTATGAATCAGAGCACGCTTTCTCAACATAATGCATCTAACTTAAGATGAACTGATAGATGAGAATGATGAATTATATACTTATGTTACATTAAAAGGACCACCAATTACTGGATTCGGCCCAATGGCTGTGCTTGCCGTTGCAACAGATGTTAACATCTTTATTTGGACCATCGGCTTTTACAGCATCTAAGATGCCTGAGATATTAGAACAGTTGGTTAAATCCTCTGAGACTAAAAAGCCAGTGGTTTTCTTTTTACAGATATCTGGATTCAATTAATCAATTCAACGCACAATATCTGATAAATGAACTGATGGATTCTGATGGATGAACTGATAGAATAAAGAACTGATGGATTCTATTTTACCTATTCAGTGGGACAATGTTTTAACTTTGGTAGTTAATGTGTCGTTAGATTATAAACTACGTCTTATACAACAAAAAATAATATTTAGAATTTATTGGACTCTGCTACGTTTGTACAGAAAGGGACTCTCTATGATAACATGCTGCTGGAGATGTAATAAGGAATGCAATGTCTAACGCTTACAAATTTTTGGAGGAAAGTATTAAGATGTATACATACTACTTTGGGAGGAATTTAAAATTTTCAGATGATAATATTATTCTAAACCACATACCAACTATATGTAGTTTGACAGTGGATCAGCGTAAATGGACTTTTCACTCCCTCACTTCAGCTAAAAGACTGATATTGATACATTGGAAAGAATACCATGGCCCCATTTGAAAGATGTGTAGAAGATAGGACTAAACTTGCAACAAATGAACTGATTGGTTTTAGAAGTAGATTGTGTATGGATAAATATAATGATATTTGGAATCTTATTTATAAAAGGCATAAGTTTATACCCGTTAGAATACTTGTAATATTTGTATACTTACATATTGTACCAGTTTGAAGTACTTTTCTCTTTTTCTTTTGTGTTCATCTTTCCTCACCTTTTTATTTTATTTCTTTTCTGAAAAAAAAATCAATAAAATATAAATATTAAAAATATGGTGCATGTTTTTGTTTTGTTTTTTTACAAATATTATCATTTTTATACACTTTTTCCTGTAATATATGCACTTTTGTAAATATTGTTTGGTTAGAGAACTGCATTGGAAAATTCGGTAAGTGAGAATTTCGAAGGGTAGCTGTGGTTTGGTTCACATATTGCTTCAGAAAGTGCAAAATTGGAATTCATCTTTAGATGTGAATAGAATTGAATTTCGTCCCCACCTCTAGGTGGGCAAGACTAAGATTGGCCGTGGCCTCATGGTAATGGTATGTCCATACATATTTAATCTATTCTGTACGAGAAAGAGAGAAAGGGGTGTTACAGTATCACCAATTAAAAGCAGTCTTACGAAAAGTTTGAGAGGTTCTGAGAGACTATGCTTAAGATGGAAAAGTTCTAATTTAGCAAGCAGTACTTTTCTAATAATACTTTCTGAATAACTAATAAAAGCTTCTGCCAGGGCTGAGCAGTTTATCTCCTTGCTGCTTCCCATGCTGTTCAAGGCAATATTGGTGGTAGAGATATTATGAAGATTATCCAAAATAGCATTAGTCTAGTCACAAATGGAAAGAAAATCCTTCTTAGTTGCACAAATTAATTTTCAATGTGAAAACTCATATAAAGAGACTATGAGACTTTCAGTAAGGCTGTTGAAATCTTAAAGATAACTGTACAACTAAGACCTATAAATGTGTTTTAAGTCTGGGAGATCCTGGAAGACTTCATCTGTTGATGTGTAAACATGCAATAGACAAGCCATTAAAGAAAAAAGTTGTTGTTAAACAATTAAAGATACATTCAACTAGGTTTTACCCGGACTAGACCCTTGAAATTAATGAACATGACTAAGTTAGTTCCATTAATGTCAGTAGATACACTCTGAGGAAAACTTACCTGAATACAACCCAATAGTTCCAAAAGGACAATCTGAACATGTTTTTAGATTTTGAGAAGAAGAGACTGGAGGGGACCTGATGGGTAAAGAAGTAAGGGCATAGAATCATAGAATTGTAGAGTTAGAAGAGACTTTCATATTCCCAGAAAGTCCATTCCACTGTCAAAAAGCTCTTACTGTCAGAAAGTTCTTCCAGATGTCTAGTCAGAAACTCATTTATTGTAACTTCAATCCATTGGTTTGAGTCCTACCTCCAGAGCAGGAGAAAACAAGCTTGCTCCATTCCCCTTGTGACAGCCATAGAGAGTTGAAGATGGCTATCACATCTCCTTTCAGTCTCCTCTTTACCAGGTTAAACATACCCTGATTCCCTCAATGATTCCTCATAAAGTATGGTTTTCAGACCCTTTGCCATTCTTGGTTGCCCTATTCTGCACACACTCCAGCTTGTCCATAGCCTTCTTAAATTGTGGCACCGAGAACTGGACACAGGACTCTAGGTATGGTCTGATCAAGGCAGAATAGAGTGGTACTATTACTTCCCTTGATCTGGGCTGTTGGTGCAGCCTAGAATAGCATTAGCTTATTTTGCTGCTGCATTACACTGTTGTCTCATGTTAAGACTGTGGTCTACTAAGACTCCTAGATCCTTTCGACATGTACTATTGGCAATCCAGGTGTCCCCCATCTTCTGTAGCATTAGTTACCCCTCCCAGTTTGGTATCATCTGCTTCCCCTTCATTCAAGTTGTATATAAAGATGTTGAACAACAACGGGCCCAGGACACCCCACTTCTAATAGGGAGAGAATAAAGTCACTTCATTTAGGTTTCCTCTCCCCACCCCCCACCCACCCCACATCCTCTAGGTCCCCTTTGCAAACTGCCTTCATTGTCATAACTCAGGCATAGACAAACTCGGCCCTCCAGATGTTTTGGGACTACAACTCCCATCACCCCTAGCTTACAGGACCAGTGGCCAGGGATGATGGGATTTGTAGTCCCAAACATCTGGAGGGCCAGAGTTTGCCTATGCCTGTCATAACTAGTATTGAAACTGGTCTGTAGTCACCTGTTTTCCAGGCTTACCCGGTGGAGCAGCTTCCATGGAGGCAAGTTACCACTTGATTGCACCACTGCCAGTCCAGCTGGCATTGGAACTCTTCAAACCAGGCAGAGGTGGAAGTTCCTGTCCATGTTCCTGTGGACACTCCCTCCTCAGCCTAAAATATCAATGTTGCTTAGAGGTAACGCCAAGGTCACTTTTGGTTTGGTGAGTCTCACAGGCTGAGTATATCTGAAATACTCTGGGATGGATTCAAACTTAGTCATTCTTAGAGTATGGATAAGCCCTATGTCTCTGCCAGCAACTGGTGGTGCAAGAGAGGGCAATGTAAATTAATAGAGGAATTATTACTTTTATTATTATTATTATTATTATTATTATTATTATTATTATTATTGGCAGGGGTTCACCAAAAAAAGTCCAGAAAGGGAGGCATTTTTGCCACTGCTGACAAAGGTTATGAAAAATGAGCAGTTTTAATTATAGTCCTAATGTGGAACAACAGGGGGGAAGTCTTCCAAATTGTAGTTGTGCAGTCATTTGAGCTTTTCGGAATTAACCAACTTCCCCAAAATGCTAAGAATCCAAATTGAGGCACACCACTAATTACATAGCAGGCGAAGCATATTCAATGAGCACTTCGGATATGTCCACAGTTGTTTCCGTTGTCTTTTAACATTTGTCAGGCATCAAGGTTCCAGACTCAAAAGGCCTGATACTTGTGGTTTGGTACCATCTGCTACCCATTCTTTGCAAGCCCTTCTGTGGACCACATGCCATTTGGCTCTGCAGAAGGTTTCGAGACTTAGCCCACATGCTGCAAACTTGCTGTCCCCAAAACAATCAGTACCATTGTTTACTACAAAACTCGGTTCCAAAGTGTACACGACGACATTGCGTGGCAATCACAAGGAGAGGGGGCGGGGAACCTGAAGGATGGAACAGAGGATGACAACAGAGCCCGGAAGATAATCTGAAATGTAATGATTGTGTCCTCTGCTTGTTCATACAATGGACATTTGCTGAAGATTATGCTTTGTTTTATACAAACTGAGTTGGCCAGGGCAGTCACATTGATTATATTTTGACCAGCTTCAGTGGGCATGACTAAGTCACGTGGCATCTGAACTCAACCTGTCAGCTGTGTTCTTTCATATTAAATACTATACAGTGCTTCCTTCCTGAGCCAAATAGCAGCATGCTTTGGCACTTATTTATGGGGAGATAACGAAAACCTAGACAGCATCTTAAAAAGCAGAGACATCACCTTGCCAACAAAGGTCCGTATAGTTAAAGCTATGGTTTTCCCAGCAGTGATGCATGGAAGTGAGAGCTGGACCATAAAGAAGGCTGATCGCCAAAGAATTGATGCTTTTGAATTATGGTGCTGGAGGAGACTCTTGAGAGTCCTATGAACTGCAAGAAGATCAAACCTATCTATTCTGAAGGAAATCAGCCCTGAGTGTTCACTGGAAGGACAGATCCTGAAGCTGAGGCTCCAATACTTTGACCACCTCATGAGAAGAGAAGACTCTCTGGAAAAGACCCTGATGTTGGGAAAGATGGAGGGCACAAGGAGAAGGGGACGACAGACGACGAGATGGTTGGACAGTGTTCTCGAAGCTACCAGCATGAGTTTGACCAAATTGCGGAAGGCAGTGGAAGACAGGAGGGCCTGGCGTGCTCTGGTCCATGGGGCCATGAAGAGTCGGACACGACTAAACGACTAAACAACAACAACAACGAAGATATTCTTTCAGTGGACCAACCTTTTCCTACTTGGCCACATGTAACTCTGAGAGTTTTATGAAGAGATGGATCCCCAAATCATATTTGTTTTTCTAAAGGGGTCACATGCCAACTATGGCTAAGCATGAGTGCATTACATCTGGTGCAGCAATGGTCGGCCACTCTGGCAAGCCATCTTATTACCCCAGAGATGTCCAGGAAACACAAGTCCACAGTTTGCTCACAGTTGGATGTAGTATAGCATGTGTGCTTACATATGTTGAATCATGGACTCATAGGAGCCCATTCTCCTGATCTACCAAGCTTGTAACACTTTCAGAAAAAGAAATGAGATTTGCCTGGCATGACTAGTTTTTGAGAAACCCATGCTGGGTAATCACAGCATCCTTTTTTGAGTGCTCACATACTGTTTAATTATCTGTTCCAGGACCTTTCCTGGTATCAGTGTCAAACTCACCAATAGGTCTTCTTCTTCCCCCTTGTTTGAAAATAAGGACAACATTTGTTCAGGGACCTCATCTGTTCATCAATAATTCTCAACGGTTGTAGACAAGGACTCTGAGATTACATCTGCAATCTCCTTTAGAACCCTTACGTGCAGCTCATCAGGCTCTGGAGATTTGAATTCATATAAAGTAGCTTTGTGTTTTCTTACCACCTCTGTTCCTATCTTGGGCTGCAGCTCCCTCCTTGTATCATTTATCCTGTTATCACCAGGTTGGACACTGCTTTCCTGTTGGATGAAGACAGAAGCAAAGTTGGTGCTGAGCAGATCCACCTGCTCTCTGTCCATAGCTGTCAACTTACAGATTTGAAATTAAGGGACCAGCAGCCAAAGTAAGGGATTTTAGTCAACCAGCAGCCTCAAGCGGTGGTTCCCACAGCGCAGCAACCCGCCAAAGGGATGCAGAGGGGGAAATCACTACATTAAGATGCTGCACTGGTTGGAGGGTATGCTAAGCAGCATGTCGGGGCTACTGTCGTCCTGGCATGAGGAGTTCCATCAGCCCTTCCCCACCTGAGAGAGAGGGAGGGAGGGACACTCTCGCCCACGCCGCCTGTGAGCACGGCATGAGGTGGTTGTGGCACCGCGGTGGCCGCTGAAGCGCTGCCCTTCTGTGTCCCTCCCCATCCCCTCCTCTTCCTCCTCCCTCAGGCCGCCTCCTCAGCCGCCGCTGCCGCCTCCGGCTTCCCCTGGCAGTGCGGCGGAAGTCTCGCAAGAGAGGGGCTGCCTGCCCGCCCGCCGCCACCCGTCTCCTCACGACTCGCCCCTGAGGGGGAAAAGGGAGAGATGGAGACATGGCAGCTCGTGCGCACGCTCTCTCTCAAGGCGGAGGACCCTGAGCCGCTGCTTCCCTCCCGAGCCAGGCAAGCATGAAACCCGGGAAATTTAAGGGACATCATCAATCTGGGACAGCAGCAGGAAACGGCGCTGAGATAAGGGAGTTTCCCACCAAATAAGGGACGGTTGACAGCTATGTCTCTGTCACCCAAAAGCATTTCTTCATGTTCTCCACATGGAGGAACTACTACTTGCTTGTTCTTCCTTTTGCTTCAAACATAGCCAAAGAAGCATTTTAAATCATTTTCAACCTCTCTTGCAAGCCTGAGCTCATTCTGAGCTTTGGCCCACCAGACCTTACCCCTGCAGCTGTTGGCTACTCATGTATACCTTCCCTTCATGATTCCCCCTTTCTTCCATTTTTTATACAAAGGCTTCTTAAATCTCAGCTCATCTGTAAACTCATTATTCAGCCACACTGGTTTCTTTAGATGCCTCCCAGTTTTCTTTCTTTCTTGGTGGAATTGTCTGCATTTGGACCTTCAATATTCCAGCTTTAAGAAACTCCCATTCATTTTGGACTCCCTTTACTTTGAGTATTTCAGACCATGGGTCTTAAAGTCCAGAGTGCACGTCCAACTGCACTCGGCTTTCTCTTGCCTCTTTATAATGAAACCAAAGATGACATGATCGCTTCCTCTCAAGGTTCCTAGTACTTCCACATCATCAATCAGCTCCGCCCTGTTGGTGAGGACCTTGTTGCTCCTTCCACTTTCTGGGCAAAGTTTTTCTGTTATTTAGGGAATCTGCACAGATTCTCTTAGGCTTCTTGTACTTACTGGTACAAGAAGGAAGAGGAAGAAGCCTCCTAGAACTCAGTCTCCCTAAGTTCTGTGATCCAAAGTGGCCAAATCTTACACAGCTGGGCTGGCTCCTTCTTTCTCCCCCCAGTCTTCGGGTGCAGGTGTGGTAAGTACAGCAGTCCTGTGGGGTTTTTTTTTCCCAGTGGGGGGTGCTTGGGTACCTTCTCCTTCCATAGACTGATCTGTCACAGGAGGTCAGAGCAGAGGCAGACATCTCTGCTCCCCTGGTCTCTGTTTCTACGGCCTGGATTGAGCCTTGGTTAGAAAATTAGCATTCAATTAAATTGCTCTTCCTGGTATGGCTTGCTCTCGCCTCTATTGCTGAGATTTCAGTTGCATTTCTGCTGAAGGTAAGCCGATAATAATGATCTACTAACATGGCCTTTTCTCTGTATATCTGTCATATTAAAGTCCATGCTGTTTGTTTATCATGCAGTGATCTATAACCCTCTATTAATTTAATTATACTAAAAGATCTTAAAAGCCTGGGGCTAAGTAATCTGTCAATTACAAATGAGTTTAACTTTGAATAAATATAAATTTAATACTTGTAATTTATTGCCTCAAATATGAACAAAGCCTTCACTATGACATAAGCTATTATTAATTGCTCTGGTGCCCCAAGTCCTATTAAGCAAATCCATTTACATCTTCTTTAGAGGAAGTCAATATTCATTTCTCACAGGAAGTGTAAGAGCCCTACCTGGTTACTTTCTATAAACCTACTAATACAACAAAGCACTTCTGTATTTAATGAAGTGTATCATGTTGATGGGAGACTGGGGTGGGGGCTGGGGAGAGGGCAGTCGCTGTTCCATGTGGCAGGGCCCCTATTTCTCATAGCCGTTTTTTTTCGATCTCATGTCCTCCTAATTAAAGCAAAATATTAAATGAAAAGTATGCGACTCTGTATTCGGATTAAAGATTTTCCTTTAAGAATAAACAAAAACAACCCACGTATTTTAAACAGAAACCAGTTCCCTTTTTTGCAGTCATATGTCCTTATATGGTTTAATACCGTGGAACACTGAAACCTAAACATCTGTACATGTTAAAAATATAAACAATTACCCATATAAACCCCCTTTTTTTAGTATGTGAAAATGTATACATAAAAACGGCAGCCTTTATGCTTGGAACTGGCCCTTTATCCCCGAGGTACAATTTTATTGCCAGCTTATTAAAAACGCACAGTTTACACTGAAACTCATAACATAACATTAACTTACAGGCACTCTATCAAAGTAGTGTAATAACTAAAAAATTTGGTGCCGGCCTCTCTCTTGCTCTCACCGCAGCCCCCTCTGTATATATGCAGACATATTTGCAATATATGTACGGGGTTGCATGGTGTCCTTCACACAAAATACTAGTGCCCTGATCCAGCAAAAGTCCAAGTGCATAAGCTTGTTTCTACAGCATCAGAATGCACATCTCAATCATGTTTACACATACATACCCTATTGAACAGTCTGGATGTATATTTTGATAGGGAGGAAGGTGCACTCATATATCTGCAGTCAACAGTGGGAGAAACGGAAAGATGTAGGTAGGTACAGACGCCACTCAAATACATTCCAGGGATAGCACCTGAAGCCAAAATTGTGCAGTCAAAACACATTGGGTTCAGCGGTGGATGAGATTGCTAGAGGCCCACCCCCTTTTCAACATTTTTTTTAAAAAAAAACTGTATTCAGCTAACTTTTATTCAGAGTAGACCAATTGAAATTTATGGACCTAACTTTGTTGTGTTCATTAATTTCAGTAGGTCTACTCTGGGTAAAACTAGACTTTCTTCTTCTCACAGGCTTTTGGGAACTGACAGCTTTTAATGAAAGGGCTGGTGCTGTGCTGTTTTCATTGTAATTATTTGTACGGTGCACACACAGAGAGAGTTTTAATTCTATCAGTGTTTAATTGTTTCTTTCAGTTTTTTCTTTTTGGCAAAGTAATAATAATAAAAAAAATAAAAATGTGCACCCCACCACCATGACCATTCTATTGTAACCATCCAACCTCCCAAAATTTCCACACCTCCTGCGATGGGTGACCGCTTTCTGTTTTAACAGTGCAAATTCTACAAACACCTTCCATATCTCCTCAAAATCATTTCTCCTGCGTATTCCCTGTCTTTCCTTAATGGCTCGTGTTAATTTATCATTAATAGCTATATCCCACACCTCTTTATACCATTCTTCCATTTTATATTCTGCTTGCCCCTTCCACTTCCTAGCTATCATAATTTGTGCAGCTGTCAATAAATTTGTGAGCAAGTCCTTCGTATCCTGCGAACCTTCCACCCCATCGTAAATTTGATAATAATGCTACCTCTGGACTTTTGGTCAGCTTTAACCCAGTGATTTCTGTTAACTCCTTAAACACCCTTTGCCAGAAAAATTGTACATATTTACACCCCCACCACATGTGAACATAATTCCCGGTTTCCTGGCATCCCATCCAACTAATTGTTTCTTAAGCATTGTTTTGCTTTGTCTATGGGGTTCTTATCTTTATGTGTAAGCTGCTTTGAGTCCCATCATGGAAAAAGGTATATAAGACAACAACAACATGTGATACCACATGGTCTCCTCCCTATTGGCCCCACAGAGGTAGGATTCTGTAGGGAGTGGTGTATTGGAGGGGTGAGGTCAATTTTGAATCTTCCCCCCTCCATTTTTCATTAGAATGTCAAAGCAGCTCACCAAGAAAACAAGTAGCTAATAGAATATATATTGTATCTCCCTACTGCATTCTCTTAAAAGCATAATCTTGCTATTTCATTCTAGCGGTTACACTGTAATGCCTTCAGGTGTCTATAAACATAACAGAGACTGTCTTGGTGAGGTGTTCTTAGTTCATAGTTCATCCGAACTATGAAATTTACAAGACTCAACTGAAGAAAATGGCCAGGGTGAGTGATAAAATATTTATAAAATAAACTGCTCAGCCACAAATAATTGAATTAAGTGATAGCAATGCAGATAACAGGGTATTATTTCAGGATTGCAAGCTGACAGAAAGAGATGGCTCAGATTTAACATGGGTGCTTCGGAAAATGTCCTTTATTCAGGTCACCACTCTCCGATGCCAACATAATCCATTATTTCTCAATATGAAATAATAAAATAATGATTCCATATTTTACTTGCTTTCCACAGTACAGTTTTACTTCAGAAGATGGTAATTGAATGGATTGGGCTGGATTGCAGCATTGCGGACTAAACTGTCTGCTTAATTGATATCCAATGTGACAACTATCCCACATAACCATATCTTACATACCTGCGTTTTCCATCGGGATTGTTGAATATTTTCAAAACCTGAACCATTCAAATGTGGTTATCTTCCAAATAGGTTCATATGTGGGAATAGATTGGAATTTCATTATAAGACCTTTATGAGCTGGCGGGAGTAAAGGAGAATGCTGGATTTTTAAAAAATTATTCCTTTGAAAGTTCTCCAATAGCATAAATAGAAAGGAAGCCCACCCATAGGCCAGCTTCTGAATTTATACATTTTAGTTTTCTCTTTGGCAATAACGCCTGGATTTATAACATAACCTACTTGCTTTGAAACGGGGTCAATAATGGAGATAATTAAATCTGCCTTTGCTATTCAATAACAATTATGAATAAAAATTTGTTGTGGCAGGTTTTCCAATGCAAGGCCTGTCTGAGTTGAATCCGTCTAAGTCATAATTTTATCAAGACAAGTCTAAAGTATTATTTTGCAGCGAGGACATAAATCTTTAAAATCTATTTTACAATAACGGTGGGGAGAGAACACAAAAGGGACAACGGAGGAGAAGATAAAGCAACTGATACTTATTTGTATGTTCTTTGGCTACGATTGATCCCATCCAATAGAATAATATTACCTGTGTTTATCTACTTAGCTGGGGCATATGGTTATTTTTTTTACCTTATTCTTCCCTTCCATATAATGTTTTATATGCTGTCCAGATAATCTTGAAACACAACACTCCTGGCAATAGGATTTTATTATTACCATTTATTTAATTGTGCTCTGTTAGTGAGCATGTTTTCTTTTATGACAAGTGGTTTGCTTAAAACACAGCAAGCTGTGGAAAGCATTTATTTTTAAACCCCGGGCTGTCTGTCTATCTGTCTGTCTGCCTGCCTGTCTTTATTTTTTTAGACTCACTGCACCCATATTCAGATAACTAACCAATAAGTCATTAGAAGTTTTGCTTTTTAAAAAACAGACCACTGATCAGCATATATGCAAAAATTAATTCTTTCCACAATTTATTAACATTACGGGCAGGTAATTTTCAGATTCTTGCTGTTTTTATCGGGGCGGGGGGGGGGAGCCTCTCTGCATGTAGGAATACAAAATTTCACGTACAAGGCTGAAAACACAATCCCTACTGCTCATGCAATGAAATGGAAAGCAGGGCACCCTCATTAACTCTATTGTCTCCATTTCATCCCCTGCTCCACTGGCCTCATGGCACTAGAAGGCAAAAGTCTGCTGTGGAAAGCTTCCTGGGCCCATGAAGTCTTCCTATGGAGAATTTCCACTAGTGCAGCAGGTCCCTGTTAGAGACGTTCACCCTCTAATGTGGGGAGGGCAACAAGACTGGAACGAAGCTGGTGTGAAGGGCTGGAAGTACAGATTTGCTAGGTTTCCAGGTCATGTGACCGAGCTGAATGCAGTCTAAGTCCCCCCTGACCAAAGGGGTCACAGATGGCACTGTGGTCTGAACTACTGAGCCTCTTGGGCTTGCTGATCAGAAGGTTGGCAGTTCGAATACCCACGACGGGGTGAGCTCCCGTTGCTCTGTTCCAGCTCCTGCCAACCTAGCAGTTCAAAAGCACACCAGTGCAAGTAGATAAATAGGTACCGCTGCAGCGGGAAGGTACACGGTGTTTCCGTGTGCTCTGGTTTCTGTCATGGTGTTCCGTTGTGCCAGAAGTGGTTGAGTCATGCTGGCCATATGACCTGGAAAGCTGTCTGTGGACAAACGCTGGATCCCTCAACCTGAAAGTGAGATGGGTGCCGCAACCCCATAGTCGCCTTTGACTGAACTTAACTGTTCAGGGGTCCTTTACCTTTACCTTTTACCACTCTGACCAGACCCACAGAGGCTTATGCCTGCCTGCGTTCTGGTGCTCTTGGCTCAGCCGGTTTAGCTCCACCTGAGAGGGTTGTGGCAGAGTAGCCTGACTGAGCTGAGAACCTGCTGACTGAGCCATAGATCTTAACTCACTCCCCCTGTCTCACCCCAGGACAGTATCCTTAACCACTGCTGTTCTATATTAGGTTTCCAATCAAATGATACCTCCAACCCTACAGTTGGATTCTAGAGTTCTTATAGCTGTTAGTTGGGTTCAGTTTCTATGAAAGTCGGAAGTGACTGTCAGTGCTTCAACACATAATAAACTTACGAAATTTGTTGCCTCAAGATGTGGTGATGGGACATCGGTTTTGGGCCTAACTAAATGCGTCATTGGCCCCCGAATCAGTGGTTTTGGTTTATTGGTTTGGTTTAATTAATTGCAAATGTGCTTGATTTTCACATGGACCACAGCACTGGATTTAACCCTTCCCACTATTAGAATGGGATGTGGGTGGCACTCTGGTGTAAACCACAGAGCCTAGGGCTTGCCGATCGGAAGGTTGGCGGTTCGAATCCCTGCGGTAGGGTGAGCTCCCGTTGTTCGGTCCCAGCTCCTGCCAACCTAGCAGTTCAAAAGCACATCAAAGCGCAAGTAGATCAATAGGTACCACTCCAGTGGGAAGGTAAACGGCATTTCCGTGTACTGCTCTGGTTTTGCCAGAAGCAGCTTAGTCATGCTGGCCACATGACCCGGAAAAACTGTCTGCAGACAAACGTTGGCTCCCTTGGCCAGTAAAGCGAGATGAGCATCACAACCCCAGAGTCGTTCACAACTGGACTTAACTGTCAGGGGTCCTTTACCTCTGCCTTTTACTATTAGAATAGGGAAATGAAAGCAAGGGAGACTTTAATCAGGATTGCAACTGGGGAGGGAAGGGTCGAACTTGCCCTTCCCACATACTTTAGTCCTGGTGGAAACCACCCGCTTCCTTTAGCATAAAGTAAACAACAAACACCCCAACCCACTTGCTCTGGGCCTCGGAGGGCTAAGCCAACCCAGAGGCCCTGCCAGACGTATGGTGTCATGCTAAGAATGCCCTGTGCTTCCCAGACAAGCTAGAACCTAATGCCTAAAACAAAGCCATGCACTGCAAGACTGCAAGAGTAAAATCTGGATCTGCATTACTCCGTAATAGCATGTAGCGTCAGATGAGATTAGGTGTTGGCGCTGTGGTGATGAATCTCATGGACAAGACTGCTGTACCCGGGTCTCAGAGAAGTTTGCCATGGGCTTGCCATCCCCAGCAATATTTAGCCCCATGTCTAATTAGGCCTCATTTAAATAGCACCTCCAGGTTCTGAGTTATTATGCCTCTAAGGCAAGGGGGTTGGCCTTTCAGGCCCTTTCTTGTGGGCTTTGCAGAATCATCTGGTTAGTAACTATTGAAAACAAACTGTTGGGATAGATAGATCTTCTGTCATATTTTAGAGGCCAGAATTGACCATGAGCGTATTAATTGAAAGTGTGCTGGTGACCAACTGATCACTGCTGTGTAGTCAGCACATGAGGAGCCTCTTAATTTTTTCCTGCTCACATCATCGTACGCTAGAAATCCATCTGCCCTCAAGATGAAGCAATCCTGAAACTACTTTGCTGACTGGCTTACAGCAAAGCAATGTGCTCTGAATTTGCTGCATGTTCAAGCCCACATTTCTTGCCTGTGAATTAGCCCTGGAGTTTATGGTACAGAGTTCTCCCAAATCAAATCTAACCACTAAGTGTGGTGGTGTGTGAGGAAAATGGCCCTGCTTTGCAAATTAGGAAACTGGTACAGTGGTACCTCGCAAGACGAATGCCTCGCAAGATGAAAAACTCGCAAGATGAAAGAGTTTTCCGTTTTTTGAGTCGCTTCGCAAGACGAATTTCCCTATGGGCTTGCTGCGCAAGACGAAAACGTCTTGCGAGTTCTTGCGAGTTTGTTTCCTTTTTCTTAAAGCTGCTAAGTAAATAGCGAGTTTGTTTCCTTTTTCTTAATTGCGAGTTTGTTTCCTTTTTCTTAAAGCCGCTAAGTACCGATAATAGCCGTTAATAGCCGTGCTTCGCAAGACGAAAAATCCACAAGACGAAGAAACTCGCAGAATGGATTAATTTCGTCTTGCGAGGCACCACTGTAATTGAAAGGCCATGTGGTCACTGCTTAGGAAAAGCTAGGTTTATCCCAGGGGTCTCCTCTGTGGGAAAAACTGTATGGCCCAATCCTGCAAGGGGCGATATGTATGGGAAGTGTGCATGAAACTGTGTGTTCAGTTCTGCAACTGCTGATCATCAGGAATCCTGCCTTTAACATGAAACCATTACACGCAGCACAGGCCTTGCTGTACACTTGCTCTGTTGGATCAGAGCCCTTGGATTTATTTCTGACACATCACAGAGGAGATGCCCATCACTTTAAGAATGCACTGCTTTGGTAACAATCCAATTTACTTCTGGCCATATTGTAAACCCCCCTTTCTATGCTGCCTGCATGTCAAAGAAAGCATTGAGACTGCTAACATCACACCTGTGTAAACACAAGGTACAATGCCATAAGCTTTATTTACAGTTATACTTCTGTTCCACCCTTAAATTTCATAATCTGCCATGTGGCACTTCAATCTTGGCAGTTGCTGAAGATGTCTCTCTTCGGTGTCTGCTTGTTTAATTATATACTTGCTGTTGTGGGTCTCTCCCCCCCCCCCATATTTCTCAATCGAAGCTCTAACAATGAGCTGCATGAGCCAGACTCCTATCTCCGTCAGTTGAGCTGGCATAGATATTCTACCTTCCGTTAAAGAAAATCAGTCAGATTGGCTTTTCCCTCTGAGCAGTTTCACTTCAGGCAGATTTAAGGCATGTGGCTTTAAAAATCCAAACAAATAATATTATTTCACCGCTTACACACTTCCTGTTGGACAGGGCTGTCCAACAATTGTTTCATACAAATTCAGCAATCAGCTATGGGAAGGCTTTATGTTAGCAAGTTATTGTTAAGAGTTTGGCAGGCAGAACATCGCCTTTCATGTTCCCAGCCAGGTTGACTGAAAAGCACGTTGCTTTACTATTTTTGTTTTATTCGAAAACATTATTTGCCTACATCAGTTCTCAAGCAGATTGGTTAAATGTTTTGGTACATGTAGGGCTGCATCTAATGTCTCTCCAGTTTGAGGTGGAAAATAATGATTTTGGTGAAGTAGGAGTATTAACACAAAACTGTCTCAGTGCCAACACCTATAAAGTCTTTGACGGGCAGGAGGAAAACTGCTGGGTAAGTTCTGGATCTTGATGGCCTAGACCAGGCTTCCTCAGCCTCGGCCCTCCAGATGTTTTCGGCCAACAACTCCCATGATCCCTAGCTAGCAGGACCAGTGGTCAGGGATGCTGGGAATTGTAGTCTCAAAACATCTGGAGGGCTGAGGTTGAGGAAGCCTGGTCTAGATCACTATGCAATCTCTGATTCCCTGGGGATCACCTACCTGGAAAAAAATGCAAGGAGGAGTATTAAATTGAGAGCAAATGGGGGCAATGCTTCACAAATCAGTCACATGCAGTAGTGTAATCACAAATTCAGAAGTGCAGGATGCCTTCATGTTAGTCACATCCATGCCCTCTCACAGCTATTTCACCTACTAAGATTATACAACCTTCTAAGATTATACAATAACCTTATAATTATATAATAGGGATAGGTAAAGGTAAAGGGACCCCTGACCATTAGGTCCATTCGTGACCAACTCTGGGGTTGCGGCGCTCATCTCGCTTTATTGGCCGAAGGAGCCGGTGTACAGCTTCCGGGTCATGTGGCCAGCATGACTAAGCTGCTTCTGGTTTACCTTCCCGCCAGAGCGGTACCTATTGATCTACTTGCACTTTGACGTGCTTTCGAACTGCTAGGTTGGCAGGAGCAGGGACCGAACAACAGGAGCTCACCCCGTTGGGGGATTCAAACCGCCGACCTTCTGATCAGCAAGTCCTAGGCTCTGGGGGTTAAGCCACAGCGCCACCCGCATCCCATATGATAGGGATGCAATTCAACAATTAATGCAGTTCTTCATGGACTGTCTTTCAGCTACATTTACTATTTTCTCTGGGTGTACAAATGATTTGGAATGCTCCAATATCTTCTTTTGGAGTTGCTCAAGGTGTGTTTTCCTTGGAACTCCATTATACATAACGGAGCTTGCACATCATTCTCTTGAAACCGAAGCACTTTGTGCATTCAGTGTTCCTAAATGCTCAGCTTTGGCAAATGCAGAACAACTCCCCCTTTTGTGTTCTTCCCAATAATGCTCAGATTGAGTAGCTGTGACAATAGCACAATTAAAGCTACCCATAAGCCATAATAAACCTGTTTTGGGTGGAGCTGCACTCCTCTCAAAAGAGGAATCTTGGAGTATAAGGTCTGGAACCATTTTTGGCAGTGGAAGCCCACTTCTTACTTCGCCAAACCTTTATTAGGCATTACAAATATACAGTCGTACCTTGGAAGTTGAACGGAATCCGTTCCAGAAGTCCATTCAACTTCCAAAACTTTCAGGAACCAAAGTGCAGCTTCTGATTGGCTGAAGTAAGCTCCTGCAGCCAATCGGAAGCTGCGAAAGCCCGTTCAGTCGTTTGACTTCCAAAAATAGTACGTAAACCGGAACAGTGAACAGTCACTTCTGGGTTTGCGGCGTTCCGGAGCCAAAACTTTCGAGAACTAAGCTGTTCGAAAACCAAGGTATGACTGTACGTCGAAGCCCACATATTGATATTGACTAGGAGTGCCTGTTAACAACTTTGGCTAATGTGCCAGTTGCAACCATTCCTGGACAAGGATAGGCTTGTCACAGTGACTCAAACCCTGGTAACCTCTAGACTTGACTTCTGTAATGCACTCTATACGGGACTGCCTTTGATGCTGATTTACAAGCTGTAGGGATTAAGAACACCCAGGCATTTAAGCATTCTATTTCAAATCCAGAAAAAAACAGTGTTTGCATCTAATTTAATATCCATGAACTCTCTCTAGAATAGACCTAGTTTGTGTTTGTTCTTTCATGTGCTTGGCCTTTTTAATAGAATATCTGGTGAAGGAATGATTGCCAGGTGTGGAGCACACTTCCATCCGCAGACAAAGCCACAGCTGTCTGAACATCATGCCCTCTATCTAACTTTTGCTCTCTTAGTGGTCTGCTGTGCCCTATCTGTGACCTTTGTCTCCTTCGTCATACATTGTGCAAGGGGAAAGTGACGTGGTGGAAACAGGTGCCAGAATAACTTTGTACCACCCCTTGATCTCGGGATTGGAAGATGTGTAAAGGTCACAGTCCAAAATGTATCTGACTGGTTTTGCATATTGTGCTAATAAAAAGACCTTCGGCAGAGCTAGCTGGCAGCTTGCTTATGCACAGCTCACCTGCATTACCAACTCTCGACTCATGCCTTCACTTCAATCTGGGCAAAACCAACAAGCAAATGCAATCACATTCCCAACAGAAATGGGGGAAAGCTATAGTTAAGGAAGCTCAGGTACCAGGGTTTTGGACACACACAAACATGGTTCTAAAGCATTGGAGAGCCAAATGTAGACAGGACTGGTCCACATGGACTAACAATCTGTCTCTGTAAAATGTAAAATGTAGCTCTATGTGTCCAAGCATCACATGCTTCTTCCTAGCAGTCCGAATATTCTGCTCACCTGCTTGGCTCGCAAAAGAAAACAAAAATATATTAGGTGGAAGAAAACAAAATAAAAGAACGAGAATTGCTGACATTCAGAGGAAATCAAGTATAAAGTATTCCTGGATGGCGTGATTGCACTTTCCGTAGTGCATCTCATCCATCATTAGCAACCGTGGGATCCAAGGGACCCTGTTTTAAAGATTTGATGTGTTTCCTAGGAAAGCAATGTCTGAAGAAGAAAAATTGTATTCCACACAAACACATACCCCCCACACATGGAGCATTTGAAGAGTAGCAGGACTTACTGGATTTAAGAATGAAAATATAGTGGTATAATCTGGCCATTTATATGAGGCTGTTGCACTACGGTATATATTTGATTACAGTAGTACCTCGGGTTACATATGCTTCAGGTTACATACTCCACTAACCCAGAAATAGTGCTTCAGGTTAAGAACTTTGCTTCAGGATGAGACCAGAAATCGTGCTCCGGCGGCGCGGCAGCAGCAGAAGGCCCCATTAGCTAAAGTGGTGCTCCAGGTTAAGAAGAGTTTCAGGTTAAGAATGGACCTCCAGAACAAATTAAGTACTTAACCCGAGGTACCACTGTACTGACTTGAGTCACAGAATACTTCAGAACTGTTAAGAGATGGCAAGGACAATATTTATCCATACTACAATCTCGACCTGGAGTGCTTCATCATCAACCAAGTCTTCCTGAGGTCAGTTCCTGGGGCTATTCTTAGAGACGGGAATTCAATCCAGAATGATGGTGAGGATGAAGAACTGAGATGGACTCCGAGTGCAGGAAGTCTGTTCTGATGGCAACACAAGGCTCCTTGTATTTATGACCACCCTTGGCCAATCCAGAGGCTTTATACTGTCAGCCAATCACAGAAGCTAATGTTGCATGCCATTATGCTCTTCTATGGCTGAGAAAAGCTTTGAGGCCCCTGAGCGCCTCAGCTCCGCAGCTGCTTGTGATTCACTGCTGATGCTGACAAGAATTTGTTCTTTAACTTGTCCACATTTTTATATAATGTCTGACCATCTGCACACGTGGCAAACAAATTGGCTTTTACAAATCAGTTCTGTAAACAACATCTGGAGAGTATAATTGCTATTCAGTTTGGCAATAGTCTTTAGCTGACAGCAGTGTTGCCATTGTCAAATGTAAAATTACAAAGCTTCTCAATTTTATTACATCTGTAATGCATGAAATATCATAAAGAACCACTGTTTATTCTTGGGCAAGCATTCTTATCAAGGGCAAGATGAATCAGTTGGTTTAAATAACTTGTTTAATAGAAATACACCTTAGCTCCAGGGGACCATTTGATCCAGCTGAGTCCTCTGTGGTTAAGGGTGCAATCCTGGGGTGAGATGGGGGAAAAAGTTAGGATGTGGTGGAAGATAACTTATCTTTGGTCAGAAGGTCTCTATGCTGGGGTGATAAATGTTTTTTGGGCTAAAGGCCTCCAGTGGAAATCTATTGTGGGTTACACTCCAGTAATGTGTGGTGGAAAGGCACACATGCACGTGCACACACACACACATACAGCAAACCTGCTTTATGCCATTATAAAGGAAGCAGTAAGAAATGCCCACCATCACACCCCTCCCAAAATTGAGCTCCCAAAATGTGCACTTTATTCAGATATACCTGTGAATCCTTTTTTTATTTCATAGAATCATAGAATCATAGAGTTGGAAGAGACCACAAGG
>JAXCMG010000127.1:1386988-1417509 GCA_034642415.1 Podarcis siculus | reverse complement strand
ACCTCCTCTTCTCCAGGCTAAACATGCTCAGCTCCCTTAGCCGTTCCCCATCAAAAAACCCTGGACCCATTTGTCTGCAGTTTGACAGGCTTAATCCACTCATGGGCTTCCAAATTTCATCCACTTTGGCCAAAAGCTTTAGTTTTAGACTCCCCATTATGGCAAATGGGGAAGCACAGTTTTTATTAACGGCTCAGAAACCCAAACACAGACTGAAGCGAAGAGAGCAAGAGCAACTCAAAACACATCAGTTTGTTTTTTTAAGAAAGAAAGAAAGAAAGAAAGAAAGAAAGAAAGAAAGAAAGAGAAAGAAAGAAAGAAAGAAAGAAAGAAAGAAAGAAAGAAAGAAAGAAAGAAAGAAAGAAAGAAAGAAAGAAAGAAAGAAAGAGGCAAATCTTGGTACCTCTGCACAGCCCTACCTTGGAGAATGCTTGCTGCTATTTGTGATATTTAATAAAAGTATTGCCCTTTATGTGTAGCATTTCATACACAGGTACATAAGGCATATATAGTTAAAGACCTTTTTAGATTTTTAAGGGAGATGATTAGCTATCTACATTTTGCTCCTGCTTGTAGGGCCAACATTCAGTACAACATTGCCTTCCGATACATTAAATATGCCCGAGACCCAGCTGTCAATAAGACGGTGAAGAAAATTTAATTTTCAGAGTCAATACTGAGAGCAGCTGCATTAAGCATAAGATAATTCTGGCACATTATTAATTTGAATGACCATGTAAGGCATTGTCTAGACAAGAGATAAACCAGAGTTTTCATAGGCAATCTGTACATAAAATGAAGTATGTCGAGGTTGTAAAGAATACTAATAACATAGATCTGCCCTATTAGCCAGTATTGATTGTGCTGGACTGTGACATGATCTAGTAACTTTAGAGGCAAAATAGTACCATGGATGCTTGAAGAATTCGCTCTTTGAAAATTCCACTACAAACTGATCTGATCAGAACTTCTCAGACTAATTGCGAATAGGCATTTTCACTCTTCTGAATTCTGTGATGCAGTTCCCTGCTCAAAATTGTGTCCCAGCATGTATAAAAATGCATTTGTGAAGATAAAATACATTTATAAATGTTCATTTAGAGAGAAAATGTGTTTAAAATGTTATTTTACAAGAAAACACATTCAAACATTTTTCAAATGTGTAGTTTTTAAAATCACAAATTAATGCAGAAATGGGAATGGAGAGGTTATATGAATGAACACATATAAAAGTAATACTCTTATACCATATTGGCTATTCCCAAAAACTGAAAGACCAGAAAAACTGTACCTGCAAAGTGCTCTGCACAGAATCAGAAAATAACAAAAGAAGCAATAGAGGATTCCTAATCAATTGGTTCGACTTCAGAAATAAAGGTACCATATTTTTCACTCCATAAGATGCACTTTTTTCCTCCTAAAAAGTAAGGGGAAATGTCTGTGCATCTTATGGAGGGAATGTCTGGTCCCTGGAGCCAAATCGCCCGAGTGTGGCGTCCACCGTTGACCCGCCCTTCTGGGTTGCTGGCAGCCTTCCCTTTCCCCTGAAACCCTGGGAAGGTTTGGGAGCGGCGGGCAGGCTGTGCGACGTCGCCTCATGCTCCTGGGCTGCTCTCTTTGAGAGAGGCTTTGTCGGCGGGCTCCCCTTTCCCCTGATGGCTCCAGGGATGGCTCCGGGGAGGATGGCGAGAAGAGGCAGCTGCCGAGAGAGGGAGGAAGAGGACAGAGAGGAGAGGGAACCGAGAAGCAGGGCAAAGGGGGAGGAGGTAGGTTGCCACGAGTGGCGAGTCATGGTAGAGGGCAAAGGAGAGGTGGCAGCGAAGGGGAGTAATTGCAGACGTCGCCTGAGGAGTTTGGGCGAAAGGGACGAAGAGGAGGAGGCTGGAAAAGGGGCCTGTGCTGCTTGAGGAGGGGGAGAAAAAGTGGGGAGAAGGAAAGTCTCCCAAGCCTCCACGGGAGGAGAGCAATCCCTGCAGAGGCTTAGGAGGGAAGCTGTGCCCCGCCAACCATATGGCCACCTTCCAAGCCTCTGTGGCCATCTGTGATGGCTTGGGATTCGGACTCAGAGGCTGAACCTGAGGAATCCCAGCCTGCCCAGGATTCCCCGCCTCAAGAACCAGCTGAGCTGGGGCTGGGGCTTGAGCCTAAAGGGTCCTCACCTGTGCTGGATCCTCAGGTGCAGGCACCAGCTGAGTCTGCTCTGGCTCCTGAGGTGATGGAGGACCCATTGCCTGCAGGTGCTCCACTCTCAGCCCCGTCAGGGGAAGCTGAGGTTGCCTCTGGGTCTGGTAACCCTCCAGCCTTTCCTGAGCTGCAGAGGCTCAGGGCAGAGAGGCGGAGGGAACTAAGTTCCCGCAGGAGGCGTGCTTGCCTCCAGGCCAGGAGAGGCGAGTCACCTGTGGGCCGGGACCGCCCTATGCCTCGGGGCAGATAAAAGCCAGCCAGCCCCAGTCCCAAGTTGCGGAAGCAACATTGTTGGTAGCCAGTTTCTGCCTGAGCCCTGTCCTGCCGGAGCTCCTGACCTTAGCCAACTCCCTGCCTTGGACCCAGCTTCAGCTTTGATGAACTGTCTCCATACTGCACCCTTGACCTCAGACTGGACTCGGACCTCGCCTCACGGTTAACCCACGGGACCAGCACACCATCACTCTCCTCCCGAGGAGGCTGTGATTCAGAATTTTTTTTTCTTGTTTTCCTCCTCTAAAAACTAGGTGCAACTTATGGTCAGGTGCGTCTTTTGGAGCAAAAAATACGGATAAATCAGATTGCAACACCTGATGTGCCAAGAGATCTCTGAAGGAAAAAATGTCCTGGGAGAGCTCAGTGCATCGTGTGCCACAGTTGAACTTCATGATCTAGCAAAAGTTCAGCATTTTTGTCTGACTCGAAGGGGTGGGAGTGATGTACATGCTTACCTCTCCCATTTGAACCCATTTTCTGGGTGTCCTCCATGTTCTTAAATGCCATCTACAAACATTGCACTCCACCGCATTCAATGCAAACAGCACAATTGATTATTTGCATGGCGAGTACCCGCCTCCCCCCTTGGAAAATAGAGACACAAGACACAGCATTTAAGGTTAATGGGCGAAAAAGGGCACAACTTTATTGATTGCAGGAATTGAGCAGTATTGGCTTAGGCATTGGTCCTATCGACTAACCGGCTTCAGCCCGATTGCTTGAAAACCGGCAAGGGTTAACCGCCAGTAGGGGGAGTCCTGCTGATGTACATCAACTAGGAGCTACCCCGGGGTCACCGCTCGGGGGCGTGCCTTAGGCCCACACCTCCATAGGCTTTGGACAGGGCAATGCCCCCCAGAATCCTTTACCTTCGATTTGGGGGAAGGTGATGGTGCTTCCTCCCTCCCCCATCTGCATAACCCTTACCAATGCCTAATTGCCACTCGAGCAATAGCTCGCCTCCAATACCCTCAGACCTGCAACCAATCCCTAATCCTAGAAGAAATGTCATCCAACCAAATATCATTTCCAGCATCCGAAAGATGCACGCCATCAACTCTGTAGAGGGCCTCCTTGCTGAACTGGATTTTGAGGTGGCCAATGACACCCCCCCCCCCCGAGCTGCCACTCTATGCACCACAGCCCATGAGCGAAGAAGAGAGGGAAATCCTTGGCCGCGCTGGCCCTAAATAGCCCGGGCCATGCCCATGATGCGTCCGAGGCTCCCCCCCCCCGCGCACGTGGGGCCCGCAACCCCACCTCCTCTCCAGCTCAGAAGTGGCTTTCCCTTCTGCAGGCAGGAGAGAACCCCTGCAGGGTTTAATAATGCCCTTTCTGTGCTCTCCTTTTGCTGATCTAACAGCCCTGCTCCTCTCAAGGGTCCTGACCTTCCATTGAAGCAGCGCTTGTGAATCCGTGCTCCGTGCTCTTGGACTAGAACTTCCATCACAGCCAGCCAGTGTGACTAAGGGTCATGATAGGAGTTCTAGTCCAACAACATCTGGAGGGCCACAGGTTCCTCATTCCTGCACAGCAGCAACACAAGTGATAACCCCATATGTATGCTACAACTAAGCACACTGGTGCTCCACACTAGGTCCAAAACATCTGACATCCACTTACCATGACAGGATGTGTGGTGCTCAGAGCCATTGGGCTGACATATGCATTTCAGATTTTACTGCATGCAGCTAACATGGAACTGGGAGGAAATGTTTCTGGAGGTTTTTTAGGATCAGGAATGAAGTAGAAGACATGGACAAAGAAACAGCTTTATCCCTTCAAGAGTAAGTATTGTCCACACAATACATAACAGTTATTAAGTTTACTGCCAGAAGATGTGCTGATAGGCATTAGCTTAGATTGCTTTTTTTAAAGAAAGGAATTGGATACGTTCATAGAGAATAGGTCAACTGATGCACAGGTAATAGTCATGAAAGCTAAATGGAACCTTCAGTTTTCAAAGGCAGTATACCAGATCCTACAGACAGGCTTGGTTACCACCAAGCAGGAAAGCTGTCACTTCATGCCTTGATTGTGAATTTTCTACAGGATGATGACAGCTGGAAACAGAATGATCGGCTAGGTGGACTTTGGCCTGACTCAGCACAGCACTTCTTCCATTATTTTCAGCTGTTCCCACATGGCACATGTTCGAGTGCGCAAAAACTTTTGAATCAGCCCTTAGTGGCCTGGATGGGAGGATACCTTGCAAATATTCACAGCAAGATCTCATCTCACAAATCAAACCTTTTATTGTGAAATCAACCACTTGGCCAGATATTTTCTTCTTCTGTCATGCCAGTAGGTCTGGAAAGCTGGAGACGCTGTGGTTTATTGTGTTGTATCAACCAGACACCGCAGCTGAGCTTCTTTGATGGAAATAACCGAAGAAAGATGTCAACGTGACACAACATATTTAATCTCTAACAGCTGGTACTTTTTGCTGGTTGTTTTTTATTTCTCTGATGGAGTTGCTCTTTCAAAAAAGGTCAGGACTTGTGTTTCAGCTACTTGCATTTACCGTGATGGAAACCAGAGTGCACGGAAACGCCGTTTACCTTCCCGCCACAGTGGTACCTATTTATCTTCCTGCACTGGCATGCTTTCGAACTGGAGCTCATGCTGTCATGGGGATTCGAACTGCCCACCTTCCAAGCAGCAAGCCCAAGGCTCAGTGGTTTAGACCACAGTGCTGCTCGCATCCTGACTGGAGCATAGCCCAGAAGTAAAAGGGTTGAGTTCAGACTTAAGGGAGTGAAGCTTCAGTTGTTTCTTACTCTGGGAGGACCTCCCCCCCCCCAAAAAAAAAATCTACTGGAAAAAAAGTTGAAAATTGGTGGAAAACTGAAAATCTCATCTATGTCTCTCTTTCAAAAATGATGAGTACCTTTAAATATTTTTCAAAGGAATGTTTTAAAATAATGTCACTGCTGCTCATTATGTGGCTGCAAAACTCCTAAAACAAAGATAGCCAAAACAACAAGAGTCTTGTGGTACCTTAAAGGTAAAGGTAAAGGGACCCCTGACCATAAGGTCCAGTCGTGACCGACTCTGGGGTTGTGGCGCTCATCTCGCTTTATTGGCCGAGGGAGCTGGCGTGCAGCTTCTGGGTCATGTGGCCAGCATGACTAAGCCGCTTCTGGCGAACCAGAGCAGCGCACGGAAACACCGTTTACCTTCCCACAGGAGCGGTACCTATTTATCTACTTGCACTTTGAAGCGCTTTCGAGCTGCTAGGTTGGCAGGAGCAGGGACCGAGCAACGGGAGCTCACCCCATTGCGGAGATTCAAACTGCCGACCTTCTGATTGGCAAGTCCTAGGCTCTGTGGTTTAACCCACAGCGCCACCCACGTCCCTATAACACTATCAAATTTGTTATGGCATAAGTTTTTGTAGACCATAAATTGCATAATGATGTGTTAGTCATTGAAGTGCCACCAGACCAGACGCTTTGTTGTTTCTGCTCCTACTCTGAAAAAGTCACTACTGCATTTGTATGAATTTTTTGATGAGCAACACTCTTAGCACGGAAGACACTGGTGAAGAACTTCAGGGGCTCATTAGTAGATTGCCCAGGGGTATCAGAAAATGCTGTAGGAGCGAAATCCAAGAGTCAGGAAGAGGAAAATGGCCCCACAAAAGGATGGAGATATTCAGCCAAACTTTCAGCCAGTGCTGAAGTGTTGTTTTTTTAGACTGGCTTCAAGAAATTATGAGAGATGTTTTCGAATCCCCACGATGGGGTGAGCTCCCATTGCTCTGTTCCAGCTCCTGCCAACCTAGCAGTTCGAAAGCATGCCAGTGCAAGTAGATAAATAGGTACCACTGCGGCGGGAAGGTAAATGGTGTTTCTGTGCGCTCTAGCACTCGTCACAGTGTTCTGTTGCATCAGAAGCGGTTTAATCATGCTGGCCACATGACTTGGAAAGCTGTCTATGGACAGATGCCGTTTCCCTTGGCCTGAAAGCAAGATGAGTGCCTCACCCCATAGTCACCTTTGACTGGACTGAACCACTCAGGGGTCCTTTACTTTTTACTTTACTGTGTGCATAAGGTCCGAGTTTCAGTCCATGGCATTTCTTGTCAAAAAGATCTCAGGTACTAAAAGAACAGAAGACCTGAGGTCTGCTTCTGGGACCTTGGAAGGCCGCGGTCAGTCAGTAGATAAGAGCAGTGAATGTATGCAGGAAGGAGTGGAGTAATGGAGCCAGCTTCTTCCCCAGCCTACACTCATTCAGTTGGTTTTGTGAATGAATCTTACAGTTGTAGATGAGAAAGACCTGTGCTTAAGACTCTGGAGAGTCAGCGAAGAACTTGGACAATGAGAACAGACGGTGCTGGACTTGATGAGCAAATGTTCTGAGCTGGTTTAAGCACTCTGTATGTGCAATTGTAATCCTGTGGAACAAAAGCAGGGTCTTGATTGCACAGACAATCCTATTTCCTGACTGTTTGTATATGGATATGATTGATTCACACAGGCAACTGAATATGCATAGATCAGGGGGGAAACTGCTGTCAAGTCGATCCTGCTCACCCCACCATGTGGGTTCACTGTACATAAGGTTGTGTGTGTCACATGGAGATGAGGGATGAGGGACAACACAGACAAATGGTCTGACTCAGCATAAGACAATTTTATATCTTAAGCAAAGCTTGTGGAAGAAGCAGGCTACAATTCTGAACCTACATACCGTATTGTTTGCTCCATAAGATGCACTTTCCCCCTCCTAAAAAGTAAGGGGAAATGTGTGTGCATCTTATGGAGCGAATGCAGGGGGGAGGCAGGCAGGAAAAGCCCCCAAGAGCCTCACACAAGCTCCGCTCTGCTTTCAGATGGAAAACATACAATTAATGAAAGCAGCAGTGTAAACATTCCATTTCAATATAAACCAAACATAAAACAGCAAAAACTACTGTTTATAAAATGCAGAATATTACGAATTAAATTAAAAGTGAACTGAAACACACAGGGTTTTAAAGCCCATTTAAACATAGCTGGGGAAAGGGTTGGGTGTGGATGGATTTCTGATCCTGAAGATGGATCCCGCTCACTGTCTTGGCTTCTTTGCTCTTTGGGGCTGGGGGGGGGTATTTTTTTTTCTTGATTTCCCCCTCTAAAAACTAGATGCTTCTTGTGGTCTGGTGCACTATGGATCGAAAAATACACTACTTTTTTACTTATTATCATAATTGCAACAGCTTTGTCTGCTGCTGTGAAGGGATGATGAGCTGCTTGTGCGTAAAATCCTAGTCCCTCAGAGTTTGGCCAAGTCCGCAAACCTCTGCCTGAGTCGGAGCCCCTCAAACATGGCTCTGTCAGTCGCTAGCAGAATCCGAAAGTGGGCGCTTACAGAATCTCTTCCAGCATAAAAGCTCCTTAATGGAAACACGTCTTCAGGACTCTCGGCGTGACAGTTTCCGGCGAGGAGTGGGTGTCCCTATAGGAGGTCTGGAAACCTCCCCACTGTTTTCGCTGGAAGTGTCCCTGAGCCATCCCTCCGACTCACTTTCCCTCGGAGCTCCTCCTCTCCCCCTGCTGGTTCCCTCTCCAGCTGCTAAGTCTGTCTCCACCTCAGTGAGCCCTTCCACCTCCTGTCTCTCCGATGGCAGTTCCCTGACAGCTTTTAATCATTGTATCTTATAGTGCTGTGGCCCTCTTTGCGACCTTCTGGTGGAGGTTGGGAAAGGAATCATATAAGCAAACAAACATACTTGGGAGTAAATGCCATTGAACTTAACCCTGAGTAAACGGAAATAGGACTTTTCCCTTAAGGTCTAGGCTTAATCCCAAACTGATGCAATCCTTTCCAGTTTTCTGTAGTGGGAACTGTAGAGCATGTTCTTCCTATTCAATGTCACCCCCCCTTTTTTAAGACAAGGAGTTAAAAAGAAACATGCAAGGAGAAAGCAAGAATGAGATAATTCTTTGGATAATTCCATTTCTCTAACTGAAACTGAGTAGAATTCTGCACAGTAAAGGATGCACTGGATTCTAACAAAACAAAACAAAACCCTTCTGCTGTTATCTGCATATCTGGAACCCACAAAGCGCATTGATTATTTTAACCGTGCTCCATTTGTCTATGAAACAGACTTTCTAAGCTTAAGCAAACATGAAAGAAATCTAATTCTGACATAAACATGAAAGATAATAAGTTTGCAATGAATTGATCTAAATATAACGTAATTAGAAATGATTTTCTTCTGCTGTTCTGTTTATGGAAAGGTGCTTTTTTAATTTTACTTGAAACACAAAACAGCTTTTGTCAACTCCTTACATAATGCAGTCACTTCCATACTTTTGCTGTAGTCATTTTTGCAGAAGACATGAGCTGTCATTCTTATCCAAAATAAAGTTAAAATTAGCACCATTGCAGTTTTAATATATGCATGCAGGAGGCTGTGCCATTTAACCAACCTTTGAAAAACCATGGATTGTCACTCCCTTCTTAATCCCTTCTAACAGTAGTGAAATGTGTCCCATTCTGATGGGTTTCTTAGCTCAGATGTCCATATATGATGTCTCCCCCTGGAGCATGGTCATTACCTAGGGCAGGTTTTCTCCACCCTCCTCCTTGAACCAGACTGAAGCCTCTTTACTTTGTCCCTGTAAAGATGTCAGCTACCTTAAATAAGTCACAAAGGCCTTGATGCCTCCATAAAACAGGGGAATAATTCTAATTTCTTACAAAACTCTCAGAGTGGGGGAGGTATGCAGCATTTGGGGGACTTGCCCCAAGTGAAATGTCATGGCTTCTCAAACACAGTCTTTCTCAGCTTTCCAATGGTGCTCTGTCCGCACCAGCAAAGCAGTTTATTATTTACTCGAAGCATCTTTATCCCACACTTCAGCCAAAAGGGCTCCCATAGCAGCTTGCATAACATCTATAAGAATCAAAGACTGAATCTGTTATGTACTGAAGTTCTCACCCTGGGCCAGCAGGGGGATACTGTAGATAGTTATGCAAATAAGGGATCAAAAGTGACGTTCAGTGATTGGATAGTTTTAGAAAGTTGTTACAGTTACGTTGTACTGGAGCTCTATATAAGCAGACTGACTGAACCCTTCAGTTCAGTTCTGTTCTGGCCTGTGAATAAACAAGAGCTGTTTGAAGAATTGCTGTGTCGTCTGATATGTTCACCCACAACTTACGGTAACAGAATCCAAAAGCCACGGCAAATAAGGAGAAAGGGGAGAGGACAGAATAGGTAAAATCAGTAACCTCAGGCACCTGTTCTTAAAATTACTAAGTTCTTATAATAACCATCACAATATTGAAACATTTCAGCGAGAGAAAGGCCTAACCTGCCTTTGTTTGGTTGCCAGTGTGCACCAACTCTACACACATATGTGCCCTAGTAAAGGTAAAGGTAAAGGTACCCCTGCCCGTACGGGCCAGTCTTGACAGACTCTGGGGTTGGTGCGCCCATCTCACTCTATAGGCCGGGGGCCAGCGCTGTCCGCAGACACTTCCGGGTCACGTGGCCAGCGTGACATCGCTGCTCTGGCGAGCCAGAGCCGCACACGGAACGCCGTTTACCTTCCCGCTAGAAAGCGGTCCCTATTTATCTACTTGCACCCGAGGGTGCTTTCGAACTGCTAGGTTGGCAGGCGCTGGGACCGAGCAACGGGAGCGCACCCCGCCGCGGGGATTCGAACCGCGACCTTTCAATCGGCAAGCCCTAGGCGCTGAGGCTTTTACCCACAGCGCCACCCGCGTCCCTGCGCCACCCGCGTCCCTATATGTGCCCTATGTCTGCTCAAATGCACATGCATGGTACATTCTCTGATTGTCCAGAGCAATGACAGGTAGGTAGAGAAACATCCACAAACACAAGTAATTCAAACCAGTCTGTATGTTCATTCCCATACTTGTTTCATTAAAAAACATCATGAGTGGCTATTTGTACCTGCTCCCAATGCACGCTTCACATTGTTTGTACATTTATGTGTGCATATATATATTGTTACTGTTCCAGTAACAAGAAGCCGAAAGCACCAGCCTGAAGATGACGAGTGAGACCTCGTCGAAACGTCGCCTAGACACCCCAACTTTTACACGGGAAGACACCCGAGGACACCAAAACCTGCATATATATATATATATATATATATATGGAAAATATTAATGTCCAGCTTTATGACTACCACTATCTTTCTAATCATTGCTTTTTATTATTCTCGTTCCGTGCAGCTTCACTGCCGAGCATGAGCAACGATGAAACAGTGGGTGGACGGGGGGGGGGGGGGAGAGACTGGGATGCGTCGGGGAGGAGAAAGGAAAGCGAATACAGTATTATATCATCATCTGGGGAGCACGATTGTTTCTGCTGTGTTAATTTACACTAAAATCTATGACCCAGAGAGCCTGATTGATTGCCCAGGGCAGAAAACCAGCCCCTGGCCTAGTTTATTTTGTGAACTGTAGCCTCAGATATTGCGGCGAGCCACAATGATATCGATTTGATATACACAAGATGGCTCTTTATGCTCTTTGGGAAATTTATTGTGCAGAGTCAGGCCTCAGACAGATGGGGAGAAGTGGCTCTTTAAATTGAAGAGGGTTATCATAGTTTGACTCCTGGGTCACCCGGGTTACCCAGTGGCCTGAGCGTGGCTCTGGAGGAGCAAGCCCCAGGGACCAACACTCATCAGTTTTGAATGCCAAATCTCTTCAGTGGGACCTGAGTTACTGCTAATAGGAGCTTGCCTGAGCCTATGACATTTGGATGCCCTATAAGTTAAACATCATAGCCCTTCCTTTTGTATCACAGGCCTTTAAATTATGGTCGAGCATGCCACCTTTGCTCTGGACGTTTAGCTTTAGACGACAGGGTGATTATAAAAGAAAGTTGCCTCCGAGGTGGACTGCCACCGTTACAGCTATTATCAGAGGAAAGAGCTATGGCTGCCCATTCAGAACTTCCAATATAAATTAGCAGCCTTGTCATTTGGCCTTCAATTGCCAGAACACTGCTCCTACCGTGTTTCTGTACAACAGAAATTCAGTGGCCTTTGGCTACCAACAAAAATAAAGGTTAGGATGCAATTCTGGTGTTGATGGTGTTGGCTGTTTTTCTTATTAGGGGAAGTGGCGCTTGTGGGGAAATGGGCGCCATGAAAAGCCCATTCTTCAAAGGCAGCACGTATGAGATAAAAAAAGGAACCTTTCCATTTGCAGACGCGACAAGGCTTTGCTCTTTCCGTTTGGCACGAGGCAGATCTTATAAGGGCTGGAGCATCCAGGGAATTGCACTGCAGCCAGTCTGAAAAATCAGCTGCTGTGGTTCAGTATATAGCAGGAGTGTTAACTACTCTAAACTTGGGAACTGTGGGTTCAAATCCTACTGTGACCCCACCATGCTGTGAAGCCAGCCCATTACCAGAAATGTTGGTCATGCTTGTTCACTGAGGTAGTAACCACATTTCACTGAATGTTAAGTCCTTAGAAATATGGCTATGGAACTGAAATGATGTGATTGTCTTGTAGACATATGTGGTCTTGAAGATTGTATGAAATTATTGGTCACAGATTGACATTTTTGCCATATAGAAACATAGCAGCTAGGAACTTCAGCATTAGAAAAGGGTGAATCTGATATTTCTAATTGTGCAAAAAAATGTTTCAATACATGTAGTAGCAGTTGTGTGTAGCAATTCAATAACTTGTGATAATTTTCTAATGAAATTTCTTTTCTCATTATTTGTTGGGGAAAAGACAAAAAGGTAGAAATTTTCGGCACAACACTAGTCTCATCAAAACCTTTGTGTTTCCATTGCAATTCCTCAAATATTTTACCCACAGTCATCTCAAAATTTCCCTTTAGCATTTTATTTCCAATGGTAAAAAAAAGTAAAGGACCCCTGGATGGTTAAGTCCAGTCAAAGGCACTCATCTTGCTTTTCAGGCTGAGGGAACCAGCGTTTGTCCTTCTGAGTCATGTGGCCAGCATGACTAAACCGCTTCTGGCACAACAGGACACCGTGATGAGTGCCAGATGTACGGAAGCGCCATTTACGTTCCCGCCACAGTGGTACCTATTTATCTACTTGCACTGGTATGCTTTTGAACTGCTAGGTTGGCAGGAGCTGGGACAGAGCAACGGGAGCTCACTCAGTCACACGGCGTTTCCAAATTAAAATTTCCCATTGCTTTTCTATTCATCAGCTGCCTAGATACCTCTAAATGTAAAGGGTAAAGGGACCCCTGACCATTAGGTCCAGTCATGACCGACTCTGGGGTTGCGACGCTCCTCTCCCTTTATTGGCCGAGCCAGCCAGCATACAGCTTCCGGGTCATGTGGCCAGCATGACTAAGCCGCTTCTGGCGAACCAGAGCAGAGCACGGAAACACCGTTTACCTTCCCGCCGGAGCGGTACCTATTTAATTACTTGCACTTTGATGTGCTTTCGAACTGCTAGGTTGGCAGGAGCAGGGACCGAGCAACAGGAGCTCACCCCGTTGCAGGGATTCGAACCGCCGACCTTCTGATCGGCAAGTCCTAGGCTCTGTGGTTTAACCCACAGTGCCACCCGCGTCCCTCTAGTCTATCGCAAAAAGAACCACTTGCAGCCTTCACCATTTCTCTTACAGCACTCTGGAACGCACAATGTTTCTCATCTGCAAGACAATCTGTGCTTGGAAGTTTGTGCAGATTGCCTCTGTTGCATCTGGGCAAATGCATATACACCTCTGCTCTGCTATGTGTGATTAATTATATGCACTAATGCATTTCCCAGAAGCCCTGCGCAGTGCTGCACAGAACAGTCACACAACCATTTCATCCCTCTCTTTATTTCAAACTAATATGTGTCCAACGGTGAATAGAAATGTTTTGACATATTACATATGGTACCCATCAGTCTAAACCCCCATAGTTCTTATACCATGGGATTTTTTTTCCTGATGTGCAAAGGAAGAAAAATAATTTAAGATACCTTCTTCCATTTAAATGCTTGTTCTAATTTTGCTGGGCACATCTTTGCCTCATCTTCTCCAATAATTTCAATTTAAATCTTCATTTAGAATGAGATTTTTCTTCCAAGGGGGATTTTTTTTTTATCTTCAGGGACAACTTAGGGCTCGGTAACAGCAAACACAGAAGCCCTTCCTCCGTATATTATGATTAATGTAGTGTAAGAAGCTCCCCGTGCCAGCATTGCAGAATCAAAGGAAGCGAGCCCATAAGTAGAATTTAAATTCAATACACATTAGAATCTTAGGGCTCAATTCAAAGTGACTCTAAAGGAAGTAATTAGGCCCTCACCAATGCCTTCCGTAAGAAACAACTTTCTTTAAGAAGGCCTTGCTCAAAGGCTCCGTTTAAAGTACTCAGTGATGGTTTCGGGTTTTGCTCTCTTTATTTAACAAGGAAAGCCTGAAGTTTTTGAAGATTTGGGGGAATCTGTGCTAAGAGCCTTAATTTTAAGTCTTCTTTAAAAGCAACGGCATAATTGAAACTTTCCTTCTGATTGGATACCGAAACTGCATTATATTCACATGCATTTGTACAGCCACATCGGAGATTTGAAAGGACATGAGAAGCATATGCTGGAAGTGGAGCTTTTTCAAAGTGAACTCCGAAAGCTGATTCGGAGGGATGATTGAGGCATTGTTCAACTCCAGACACATCATTCTCGTGCTGCCTTTCGTGGCTTAGGGTCCAATCCTGCTTCTGTGGGTGCTAGTGTCAAAATTCCTTCTTTATTTTAAAGGAGACCAGCATTGGGTCCATAGCAATGGATCTCCAAAAGCTGAGTTCTACTATTGCCCTAGTAAAACAGAAAGGAAAGGGGAGAAAGACGGGGTTTTTTTTGTCAATATTTGCAAAAATATTTTTTTCTTGCTACATAAAACATCCATTTATTTGAGGAAAAATATAGTATAAGGTGAAAGACAAATTAAACATCAGAAACATTAAAATATTCGGCTAGTTTTGGAAATGGGTGGAGAGGAAGCTAATTGCTGCTCCCTTCACTCACAGTAATCCTCACTTTTGAATAAATCTACCAATTGTAGAAAATTCTGAGGCACAATCCTGGAACCTCATGGTTTGATGTTGGGACATACAGTATTTTTCGCTCTATAAGACACACTTTTTCCCTTCTAAAAAGTAAGGGATGCGGGTGGCGCTGTGGGTAAAACCTCAGCTCCTAGGACTTGCCGATCGCATGGTCGGCGGTTCGAATCCCCGCGGCGGGGTGCGCTCCCGTCGTTCGGTCCCAGCGCCTGCCAACCTAGCAGTTCGAAAGCACCTCCGGGTGCAAGTAGATAAATAGGGACCGCTTACCAGTGGGAAGGTAAACGGCGTTCCGTGTGCTGCGCTGGCTCGCCAGATGCAGCTTGTCACGCTGGCCACGTGACCCAGAAGTGTCTGCGGACAGCACTGGCTCCCGGCCTATAGAGTGAGATGAGCGCACAACCCTAGAGTCTGTCAAGACTGGCCCGAATGGGCAGGGGTACCTTTACCTTTAGACACACTTTTTCCCTTCTAAAAAGTAAGCGGAAATGTGTGTGCGTCTTATAGAGTGAATGAAGGCTGTGCAGCTATCCCAGAAGCCAGAACAGCAAGAGGGATCGCTGCGCAGCACTCCCTCTAGCTGTTCTAGCTTCTAGCTTCTGGCTTAGCCCCTCAGTCCCTTCCCCCACCTCCCGGAAAAGCCCCCAAGAGCCATGTGGAGCATGTGTGTGGCTCTTGGGGAAAAGCCTGCAAGCGCCGCACACACACTCCACACAGCTTGTGAAAGGGAGCACCGAGCAGAGCCTGGGATGCATACAGGCTCTGCTCAGCACTCCCTTTAAAGATTTTTTTTCTTGCGTTCCCCCTCTAAAAAATAGGTGCGTCTTATGGTCAGGTGCATCTTATGGAGCAAAAAATATGGTGGTTTTGTTCTCGCTTTGGGGACTGTGTGTTCTCAGGCTTCAGAGCCCTCTTTCGGCGCAGAAGAAATTAAGTAGGAAAGAGATATATACTGCATTTCAGAGAAGGGCCACAGCTCAGTGGTAGAACACATAAGTTCCATGCACTAGGCCTCAGGTTCAATCCTTGCCAGCTCCTTTTAGGACTGGGAACAATTAAACTGTAAGTCAGTGCAGACAGTACTCAGGTATTCTAAATACCCAGTGGCTATAGCTTAGGGCCTCACTCTCTTGGGGGCCCAAAAAACAATTTAAAGGGGAAAAAACTGGATGTACATTTCCAAAATATAAGCTCAAAAACAAATAAAACCTACATACAGCAACCGTGTTTTGTATTGTGTAGGTTGCTATGAGGGATGCGGATGGTGCTGTGGGTTAAACCACAGAGCCTAGGACTTGCCGATCAGAAGGTTGGTGGTTCGAATCCCCGCGACGGGGTGAGCTCCCGTTGCTCGGTCCCTGCTCCTGCCAACCTAGCAGTTCAAAAGCACGTCAGAGTGCAAGTAGATAAATAGGTACCGCTCCGGGAGGAAGGTAAACGGCATTTCCGTGCGCTGCTCTGGTTCACCAGAAGCGGCTTAGTCATCCTGGCCACATGACCGGAAGCTGTACGCCGGCTCCCTCGGCCAGTAAAGCGAGATGAGCGCCACAACCCCAGAGTCAGCCATGACTGGACCTAATGGTCAGGGGTCCCTTTACCTTTACCTTTACCTAGGCTCCTGTGATGTAAGTCATGGGCCCCGCCTGCTAGCCTGCTCCCTAAAATATCACTGGTTTGCTCATTTCTATATATAGGGTGCCTACATTCTGCATGGACTGGTTGCATGGCAACGTCTGCAAATGGCTTGAGACACCTATTAGGTCCATAAATGACCATATAGCATATATTCAACACAAAAAAGCAGTGACAATTTGTTGTTGCCAAAGGACAGCTGGACGTATAAAGGGCCCCATTATGTTCAGTAGCTTAGGGCATCATCAAACCTAAATCTGGCCCTGTTCCTGGAGAGCACATAGGTGACAGTCTTGTTCCCTGCTATAGGTGTTTTTGTCGTTGTTCATCTAGGCTATGGATATTTGCTGTTAAGATTTTTATTAAAGTTTTTCCCATGATACAATAAGGTATAGAAAACTAGTGTTTGTTTTGTTCTTTCATTGAGAAGTGCTGCGAGGAAGAAAAAGAAGGAACATTTTATCATATGTGGTGGGAATGTAAAAAAGTAAAGAACTTCTGGGAAATGATATATGATGAGATGAAAAAGATGTTGAAATATACATTCTTTAAAAAAAAACAGAAGCATTTTTATTTGGCATTATAGGTCAGGACATTAATAGGCAAGATGTTAAATTGTTTTATATGCAACAACTTGCGGCAAGAGTATTATTAGTCCAGAAATGGAAACAAGAAGAAATTCCGAAGAAAGAAGAATGGCAGACGAAATTAATGGACTATGCAGAATTGGACAAAATGACAGGAAGGATTCGAAACCTGCGGGACCAGAGATTTACAGAAGATTGGAAGAAGTATATGAATTATTTGAAGAGCAACTGTAATCAACAAATTACGCTAGTAGGACTACAAGAAGTTTTGTAAGGAGAAATATACGAAGTGTTACAAAGTATAAAAAGATAGAGATATTGGTTATGAGTTTGAAATATAATAGGGAAGATAAGAAATGCATACTGAGGTTAGATTGGAAAATTTTCAGACAGGATTGATGGAAGTCAAAAATTTGAATAAGATGTAAAAGTATGTTTAATTACTGTTGAAAATGATATGTTAAAAAAATCTAATAAAAATTATATTGAAAAAAAAAAGAGAAGTGCTGCGAGGAAAGTGCTCAGGGAAAGTCCAGACTGCTAAGATCCCGCGACCAGTTGCAGTGGCCCCATTCTACACATTCTAGCATGCAGATCCTCAAATACCCCCAGACCTCATCTCTATCTTAAAGAATATATGGCTGCAATTCAACATTGCAATGATGAATTTTGACTTGCATTTTGACTTGCCAGAAGCAATGATCCCCCCTCTCAATACCCTCTGCTGTTCTTGGGGTTCTTCCAACGCCACAGAGCCAATTTAAGGGGGGAGGCATTGAGGGGGGGGAGAGACCCTTTGTAAAAGTGGAAGTCTTTGCACAGGGTTCCCACTGATGGGCCTCATTAGGTGAATCATGCCCTAGGTTTTCTAATTTACTTATTTCTTTCATTCCTTGTCCAAATCAAATCCTTAAGTTCCTCTCAGCGGAACCCAGACAGAAGGAAATATTCAGCTACAGCTTTTCAATTTTGTTCAAACCTCCCCCCCCCCTCAAAAAAAATGTACGTTATGTTAAGCAGATTGACTTAATGCTTACAAACCTTAGAAGCTACCATGAAATTATGCGAGCGGCTTCCTCATTTTTATATACCATCACAACGAAACCTCAGTGCTTTTCTCAAACCCGCAGCCCTCTGACATAAAACACTCTGCATACTTCACTACTGCAATGTCAGCATGAGGTTAACATATGCTTCTGAAAAGCCCTCACCCTTTGTTTTTAATACAAGCTGTAGGTCATGACTTTGAAAAACACTGTCGTCGTGGCTGCTGCGAGCTGCTATTCTTACACAAAAACCTTTGCTTGCTGCTAGATTAACATTTTTGATAAAAGTTCTGTTTTTTAAAAAATGCTGTAGTCGTGTGTGTGTGTGTGTGTGTGTGTGTGTGACTATCCTATTCCTGAATACTTCAAGAGTACACAACCACTAGCCTTACACAATTGTGGTACCACTTCCATATCTACAAGGTCTGGTGATGTTCATAGCACATGCGATTCAGGTTTTGAAATCAAACTAGGTGTTTCTCCATAGTTCGTAAGCCATTGACTGGACCAGTATTTGATAGATGCATTTGATAGTCTCTCTCACACTGGCTCCTATCCTGTTTTAATTGAGGCAGACTCCAAAGGCATATCTACCCCCAGAACCATTTTAACCAGGCCCTAGATCACCTGGTGTCCTCCAGATGATTTGGACTACAAGTCCCATCAGTCCCATCCAGCAAAGCCAACAGCCAGCGACGATGGGAATTGTAGTCGAAAACACCTGGAGGGCACCAGGCAGCCAAAGGCTGCTCTACATTCTCCAAAGTACAGCCTGAGTGGAACTGAATACAAGATTTGGCCCTGTCCCCGATAAGACATTTGTGAAACCCCTCGCTGCTGCTCCCCATTGTGCACAACGTACTGGGGAAAAGATAGAATGACAAGAAGAGTTCCTGGGAATGCTATAGCAAGGCCCAAGGCCCTGAAAGTTGCAAAACAATGGGATACAGTGGGAAATGGAGTGCTTGTCTTCTCAATGCTAACAGTGAACAGAGCAAAAGGTCCCCCATGGTCTCAGCTACCTTCCATCACAAGACCCACGAAACAGGGGTGAGGAAAAACATTGTTGCTGTTGTTTAGTTGTTTAGTCGTGTCCGACTCTTCATGACCCCATGGACCAGAGTACACCAGGCACTCCTGTCTTCCACTGCCTCCCGCAGTTTGGTCAAACTCATGTTGGTAGCTTCAACAACACTGTCCAACCATCTCGTCCTCTGTCGTCCCCTTCTCCTTGTGCCCTCCATCTTTCCCAACATCAGGGTCTTTTCCAGGGAGTCTTCTCTTCTCATGAGGTGGCCAAAGTATTGGAGCCTCAGCTTCAGGATCTGTCCTTCCAGTGAGCACTCAGGGCTGATTTCCTTCAGAATGGATAGGTTTGATCTTCTTGCAGTCCATGGGACTCTCAAGAGTCTCCTCCAGACCATAATTCAAAAGCATCAATTCTTCGGCGATCAGCCTTCTTTATGGTTCAGCTCTCACTTCCATACATCACTACTGGGAAAACCGTAGCTTTAACTATATGGACCTTTGCCGGCAAGGTGATGTCTCTGCTTTTTAAGATGCTGTCTAGGTTTGTCATTGCTTTTCTCCCAAGAAGCAGGCATCTTTTAATTTGGTGACTGGTGTCACCAAAGGGAAGACATTATTAGACTACAACTCCCATATACTGGGTGGTGCTGATGGGAGATGGGGTGCAACATCTGAGGGGCCACAGGCAGTGAGAGTTGCCTCAGAGTTGATAATTACTCCATTCAGGAATAAGTCCACGCTGTCATCCCTACTGTCTTTGCTCCTTTTGGTGAATTGTATATGTGATAGGAGTTAGAGGAATATAACCTTATCTGGCTTTTTTTCTTAATACCAGTCTAGGGATTGTACTCCCTGCTGAAAGCAGAGAGATGCATTCCATGATTTTTCACGTTATGTTTACCTTTCACTTTTTGCGGTCTTCTTTTGATTTTAAATGACTTGCCCCCCGCCCCTCCCCAGCACTGCCATGAGATGGTTCCCTGCACGTTAAAGTTATTTCTCATCATTCTTAAAATAAATAAATACGGTTATCAGAACGCAACCACTTCAAATGCAGCTAGGTATCAATTTGACTCCTTATCTAATCATTGAAACATAGTGGGGTCCAATCAAACAGAGAGCACAGCCGAAGGTTTTTCAGATTTTCTGCTTCTCCTTGAGGGCAGAAATCTCAGCATCTCATTAGGATCCAAATGCACCCCCATGTTCCTAAAAGCAAGGGAACCTAAAACACTTCCCCCTGCCTAATCTGATTCTCCTTATGTGTTGGCTCCTCTGCACTGGGTTTCGACAGTGGTAGAATCAATGTTAAATTCCCACTACTGTAGGATCCCACATACTGTAGGATGGAGTAAGTGGGCAAACATTCTGAAATTTCTGTAGTCACTGCTACATAACTGTAACAGATGGAGACAGTATAGGTAGATTGGCTTTGTCTAATCTCCTTTTAAGGGATGCAGGTGGCGCTGTGGTCTAAACCACAGATTCTAGGACTTGCCAATCAGAAGGTCAGCGGTTCGAATCCCCGCGACAAGGTGAGCTCCTGTTGCTCGGTCCCTGCTCCTGCCAATTTAGCAGTTCGAAAGCACATCAAATGCAAGTAGATAAATAGGTACCTCTCCAGCTCACCATGTCACGGGGATTCGAACCACCAGCCTTCTGATCGGCAAGTCCTAGGCTCTGTGGTTTAACCCACAGCGCCACCCGCGTCCCTACAACCCCTCTTACAACCCCTTTAACGGGGAACTCTGAGATCACTGCTGCAAGAGGGGCATGGGTCACCACTTCACACACCCCCAATTAGGAAGATGGACTAAAGGATTTCGCCCAAGGCCTGAAACCGCCAAAGTTGTGACATTTTGCTAAGGGGGAAGGCAAAACCTGTCAATGCAGGAAAATTTCTTTCTGGCCCTTCAACAGTGACCTTAATGTAGCACTGCCCTCATACCTGGGAAGAAGAAGTTAACCTGCAAAAGAAAGCTTAACTGACAGAAGGTAGGGTGGGAGAAACTCTGGAGCCGACTGAGGATTCCCAGGTAAGATCTGCCCTCTACTGTGTGGCCAGGATGGTCCCTCCCCTTACCTGGCCAGGTCCCTTGGCAACATCTCCCCAGCCAGGACTGGATAACAGGCAGGGGTAGGTGGAGACCTCCAGGAATCTGGCTGGGGGAGGGAGCCAGGATGTATTCCCGAGAGCCGGATAGGTCCAGGGGGTCTGTGTGTGGCCACGCAAAAGGCACCCCCCATTTGAGGTGGGGAGCGGTCATTCCTCCAGGCCTGAAACAGGTGGAAGACTTCACTCATCTCCTGCTCTGACTCCATTAAGTAGCCAGATTAAAGGAGCAACATGTGTAGAGAAATCTTGGTATTTTGTTGTGGGATATTAACGTAAAAAGATAGGTGTTAGTAGAGTGATCACATTTGAGAGTGCTTTTCAGACAGCAAAGAGGTCAACGTATATTTCAATAAATCTACTGACATTTCAGAAGACTCTATAGCCAGAGCTATTGCTAGAAGGAACTGGAATCATATCTCCAGGAACAACCCAGGAAAGGCTGAGCAGTTTATAGCCTCTCGGCCAGCACCTCCCCTTCTTAGCTGTCATTGTTTACAACCAAATATTCTCTAACTTCTCCTTGCCATGGAATATAGATAAGGCCTGTGAGCAGCTGAATGAGCTACTCCGACCCTGACTCTTGGCCTCTTGGCCTTCCACCAGGTCTGCCACTGCCCTTGCTCTTGAGGTACACAAGCCAAAGCAAGAGAATTAGGGGCAGAGGTTTCCTAATATGGATGGAAGGGTTGCTGGGGTGCTCCAGTGAGATGTCTTTGAGACTTCAGCTCATGTTAGGCCAGTGTTTCTCAAACTTGGGTCTTTAGCTGCTGCTGTTGGGCTACAGCTCCCATCATCCCTAGCTACCAGGACCAGTGGTAGTTGTAGCCCAACAGCAGCTAGAGACCCAAGTCTGAGAGGGAGCGTGTTAGGCTGACAGCAGGTTTGTGTGTTGGGATGCTCTATGGTAAGGTTACCAATTTTTTTTTCAATGAATCCGGGGATACGTAAATTAATTAATTAATCAATTAGGCTTCTATCTCCTTTCTCCATGAGCCTGGGAAGCCCCTGAGTTGTTGGTTCTTCGGTGGTGGTGGTAGTGGTGGGGAAGCGGTGCGCGGTGGGTCAGGCATGGAAGGCGGAGAAGGAGGGCCGAGAGCGGCCGCTCGGGCAGCGCGATGCCTCCCTTCCCATCAGAGCAGCCCCATCCCAACTCCTACTTGCGTGCTGGGGATCCCTCAGCTGGGAAGGGAGGCTTCCCGTTGCCTAACTGAGAGATCCCTGCCCCCTCCTGCTTGCACACAAGCTCTGATAGGCAGCGTGAAGCCTCCCTTCACAGCTAAGAGACCCCCGCTGCACTGCTGCTTGCACGCAAGTAGGAGTTGGGAGGCTGCTCCAATAGGCAGCATGAAACCTCCCTTCACAGTTTAGTTGCTGGGATCAGGGAAGGTGGAGGCAGCCCGGAAGCTGCATCTTAGAGCCCCTGCACCACCATCATATGGGGACTTCCGAGCAGCTCCTGAAGCCAGCCAGAGCCAACTGCTCCGGGCTGCTGAGACTGCCGCTGCTGCGTTTCCTGGGGACATTAGATGAAATCCGGGGACATTCTGGGGATGGAATTTGTCCAGGGACTTATTCACAAATCCGTGGACTGTCTCCGGGAAATGGGGATGTCTGGTAACCCTACTCTATGGGGCCCTATGCCTCTTCCTCAGAGGAGGTCTCTTTGAGGTTCTGGTAAGGTGAGTGACTCACAAAACGCTAACATTCTAAGGCTGGAGTGGCTACTCCTGTTTTGTTTAAGGTTTTCCCGGCATTATTTACAGAACAGTTGTACATTTGGGGGGGACGGACTTGTTTGGCTTGCTGAAATAATGTTGTTGTTTTTAGAACTTTTTGTGTTTGATTGTGTTTTTATCTTGCACAAAAGGATGGGACTCTACACCCAAGTAGGAGCCATGATGCACGATGGAGCAGGGTTTTCATTCATACATTGGACAATGTATATGAGAATATGGAATCTGAAGCTGCATGCCGGCTCCTCTACAGAGCTATGGTGAAGTGAACCTTGCTCTCAAGTCAATGACCTTTGCTTGCGGTAGAGAGACTCGGAGCCAGATCTTTGCTGACAAGAACAAGAAAATAACTATGGGAAAGCCTCTAAATCATATATATGCATGATCTCTCAGGTTAGCAGATAAATGTTTGAGGAAATGTACCCATTAACCTGGGACTCAAGAGGAAAGAAATGTAAAAGAAATGTTTTATGTAGACAAAGTCTAGAGAGAATTTTTATCATGTGAAATTGATACCCAGGTCAGCACATTAATAAGCGCTGTCTCAAATTAGACATACCACATACAGGAAGCTACCGCTGAGCTCTCAACTAGAGCTCCTTGATAGCATGAGGCCTTTCTTGAGAAGCAACTGCCAGTCATAATAAATTATGAAATGAGTATATCATGCAGATAAATATTCATTAGTTGTCGCAATGAGATCATGGGTGAGAGTCTAAACCAGAATGCTATTCTCCACTGTATTGGTCTGAGAGATGGAAGCAGAGAGAGAGAGTAATTTTTTAACAGATTTCGATATCAGTAACCCTGACATAAATGTGAAACAGCTCAGCTGACATCGATAAAATTACTTGTGAGATTAGCACCAACATAATCTAGATCAGAACCTGCCTGCTTGCCCCTATAGCACTTCTGTTTGATAGAGATAATATAGTTACAACACTCTGGGCCTAAACAGGGACCTACGTCCTATTTATTTCAGCTGCACTTACTTCTATGAAATCTGGTGTACGTAAAGACTGGTGACATTCGAAGGCATGCATATTCTCAGATATACGCTTCAGTGTGGCATTTGAACACCTAATGCTTCGTAGGATTCCTGTGTGATGACCCAGCCACAGAAATTTGTACATCAGCAGAGAAGTCCCAGGACCCTTAGGTTGGTGGAAATTATCTCCTTAGCCCATCTTGGGTAGCAGTCAGCAAGGCAACTTCCCTGCCAGGACCACAACTCAGGAGGAACGTTGTGAGTTTCCGAGGTTCGTAATTCAAAACCAAAGAATTATAAGGTTCAGTGACATCTCTAAGCTGTCATTCCACCACTCCTAGCTCCTGAGGAGGTATTCTGCCCATGACCTTAGATAGATATATCTTCCTAAGAATATCCATCACCTCTAGTCATCTCCCCTATAGCACTATGATGGGAAACATCTTAGCCATGATGGGGTGTCACTGAGACCCAGTTTTCTCCAGGAAGGCAGGGCCAGATCATACACTTCCTTGTAGCCTTCAGTAGGCTCCAGGGCACTGCCTGGCTATCACTCTAGGTTGCTGGATCCTTGACTGAGGGCTTGCTGATTAACTAGCTGGTTTATGATCGCCCGTTTCTTTGTGTGAGACATTTGTTGCATGTTGCAGCCTTCATGTGATGAATATGCATGAGTGAGCTAGCCCCTAGAATCAGTGAAAAGAAACAAAACACACTCTCTGCACTCCAACCCTGCCAGAGAGCAAAACCCATCACAAGTCTCACCCCATTTCCCCACAACTAACCAACCTATGTAGTCCAGTGCTATCGACAGGGGGGCTGCAGAAAGACATATGCTCCAGGAATGAAGCTCCAAATGAACATCTGCAACGGTAAAGATCTCCAGTGATGATAAGTTCAAATGACTAGTAATCCACACTGTGAAAAATCTATGACCTGTTTCCACTTTGAAATTTGTCTAGTTTAAGTAGCAGATCTCATCATGCCTTCGTTTGCTACATTAAAGAGACAGCTCCTCCCCATGTAGTTAATTATAGATGATTAATCAAGACACTGCTTTTCCTTCTCTTTGTAATCTGAACAGACGGCATTCCTTGGAAGGGAGAGAGCCTTCTCAGGAATACAAAGTGAACAGTGTTTGTACATCAATTCATCATCCGTACTCACATTCCATCTCTGCAACCCTCAAATGTACCCTGCTCACCCCAATGCCCATTCTCCTTTGCTACATCCAAGGCAGATTGACATCTCCGCCTCTCTCTGCCTTCAAATGCCTTCCAAAACCCACCTCCTTGTGAAGCCATTGGCTTAACCTCATAACTTGAATCCTCAGTTGAAACGAAGTTTAACTAAATGTGATGTACACTTGTTCACACTCCTCATTACTCTTGTTTCTCCTTGTCATCTTCCCCACTGTTGAAATGCAAACGATGAATGTATCTTGGTAGAGAGGTGGTCTTTTTGTTTATTTTTGCATGTGTATTGGAGAAATAAAAGCACATATAAAGGGATAGCTGCCTACCTATAGGGTGGTATTTGACAGTTAGAGTAGACCCTTCTTTCATTTGATTTTGTATTGTTGCAGAGTTTCATTCCATTAATGTCTACATGCGGCCCCATCTTGGCTATACATTTAAAGCACTATTATACTACTTTGGGACGCGGGTGGTGCTGTGGGTTAAACCACAGAGCCTAGGACTTGCCAATCAGAAGGTTGGCGGTTCGAATCCCCGTGACAGGGTGAGCTCCCGTTGCTTGGTCCCTGCTCCTGCCAACCTAGCAGTTCGAAAGCATGTCAAGTGCAAGCAGATAAATAGGTACCGCTCCAGTCGGAATGTAAACGGTGTTTCCGTGCGCTGCTCTGGTTCACCAGAAGCGGCTTAGTCCTGCTGGCCACATGACCCGGAAGCTGTATGCTGGCTCCCTTGGCCTATAGAGCGAGATGAGCACCGCAACCCCAGAGTTGGTAGCGACTGGACCTAATGGTCAGGGGTCCCTTTACCCTTTAAGAGGGGAGACATTGACCATACGCCTATTGGTTGTCATTGCTCTCCCCTGTGGAGGTGGCAAAATGGGGGGCGGGCTCTCTGACAGACGTTCTCCAGAGCCAGCCCAACCCCCACACATTCTGGATAACCCTGATGTTCCCCAGCTCCCTGGCTGAGGACTGGGAGGGATAAATGCCCAAGGCCTAAGCCAAGGTCTCCCTACACCTGAAGTTCTAATAAAGTTGTGGCCAATTTTAATCCCATAACACAGTGTCTTGATCCCACCCTGGGATCGCCTGGGGATGGGGGGACTCCACCTGTCCATGCAAATACTTCACCTGCCTTTAAGGATCCTTTGAGGCCAAGTGTTTCAAATGCATGGAGAAAGCCAGGCTTTAGCTTCTTCCTCCGCTGGACCATGGAATTTGCCTAGAAATGTGATGGAGCATCCTTCCTTGTCCAGAACACTTGCAGAAACTCTGCTACAGGAAATGAAAGGAAAAGGGATTACGTAGCAGGTTAAAAATTGCAGCAGCTGTGAAAGAAGTAACTGGAAAATCAGGAGTGACCCAATTAAAAAGAAAAGAGTGCATCCATCTAGGAATCAAAGTAATGATGGAGAATGCAACTTAAATATATGCAAGCTGATCTCCCAGGGCAGCAAGTGGGGAGCTATTTCTCCTTTGTTGGATTTTGTCTTTTAAAAGCTCCAGAAATTACAGATGGGGGAGGAATTTGGTCCCCTTTCCCCAGTGGATTGATACAATATGATGCTCCCAAACTTGCTTGAGGATTGGAATGTAGCTCCCAGTTAGATTGTGCACCTATATGAATTTTGCAGTGCACTTTCCGTGTACAAAAACTGTGTACAAAAAAGTTTATGTAAAAGATGTGTATGTAAAAGATGCATACAATACACATTTTAATGAATGCATTGAAAAGTATTGAAGAGTTATTTTAGGTAAAGACTGCAGGTTTGTTTGTTTGTTTGTCTGTTTGTTTGTTTTCATTATAAGTGTGTGCAAAATGCACTCAGTGGGATGGAATTGGACAGGACAATAAACATGAGGACAGAATGGCCTGAAGGGGGTGGAACAGCCTGGCGACTTGAGTGCCCGTGAGGCTGAAACAGAATGAAATTAGATGCTCAGCACATCCCTGCCTGAGTTTTTTCTTGCAATTTGTCTGAAATTTGAGCCTTGTGACCTGACAGCACTATAGAGTCCTTCAGAACTTTCACCTGAATAGTGACGCTCCATTGTACTTCAGATTTTGCCTCCTTTGAGATTTCAGTGATACCTTTAGCCCTGTATGACATATTGTGATATAAATGCACATTATTTTGAGAGATATTATAATAATCCACTTCCTGCCCTGGCCTAACACACTCTCTGTGCCTTTATGTAGCTAACCATGTTATAGGTGGTCTTATAGCAACCAACGTCATACGTCTGGCTTGGGAGCCTCGTGCATCACTTTTGATACCTGATCGTGCAAATGACCCACAAGGTAGCTAGGTCACAAGACTGGCTTACAAGTAAATGGGAAATAACATGGTACCCAGGGTCAATGAACTCATTACCCAAAGAAGACTTCTAAATTTTGCTTGGAACCACTAGGCTTCTTTCTTAATCAGGCCTTCTGTATGCTTCCCTAATAAGTCAATATGAGTCACGAAATTCTTATGGGAAAACATCACGGTGGAGATTTAGTTTCCTTTCTGTGTGAATGGTTAACATACAGACTGTAGGGGGTGCAAGAACTCCATTTTGAGTCCTGCAGGCCCCCGATTCCAACAGTTCAGACCCCACAGTGAATAGGACTTTATCACCACAACAGAGCTGAGCCTTTCTACCAATCCAGCCCCATAAAAATTGGAGGGAGGGGGATCAAATCAGCATGCATTTTGACAGTGTAAGCTGCAAGCTTAAACTCAAAGCTGTAAGTGAGATCTCAGAGAAAAAGGAGCCAGCTTGCGTTCATCATATTGAATCTTCCCCAGAAGGATACACCTCTGCCCAGTCTGTAAAATCATTGCTGCCTATTGTAGGAAAACCACTTTATTTAAGTCGTAAATGTGTGTACTATCTTCTTTCCCATTAAACAAACACAAAAATGTCAAAGGGACAGGACACAAGAGGCAGGATCTATTCCTAGAAGGAGGAAAAATGTTAAATATGTTCCTCTGTTTAATAGGACCCTCCCCTCTTTAAAAAAGTGGGATTCCCTGTTTCTTGTACAAAATCCTCTAAACCAGGGATCCCTATTCACAGTGCCAGGGGCCTGATCTGGTTGCCCAAGTAATGATTTTGGGGGTGGGGGAAAATAAAATAAATCAAGTGGACCCAATGCTTGGCTAGATGGTGAGGAATTGATCATTTGATGAGCCCCTTCCTCGGCTGATCTGCATGGCTCTGGTGAAGAGAGGACTCTGTGCTTTGTGTCTCTGTGTGCGTGTGCATGGATGAATGTAGGATATAGCACATGCACCCCAGAGGGCTGTTTGAAGGATGAATGTGGCCTTCGGGCCAAAAAAAGGTTAGCCACTGCTACTATTAACATTGAGACTTTGTCTTTACATTGCAAAGGTTTCTTGGAGTGCTCCATAAAGGTAAAGGTAAAGGGACCCCTGACCATTAGGTCCAGTCGTGACCGACTCTGGGGTTGTGGCGCTCATCTTGCTTTATTGGTTGAGGGAGCCGGCCTACAGCTTCCGGGTCATGTGGCCAGCATGACTAAGCCGCTTCTGGCAAACCAGAGCAGCACATGGAAACACCGTTTACCTTCCCGCTTACCTTCCTGAGCGGTACCTATTTATCTACTTGCACCTTGACATGCTTTCGAACTGCTAGGTTGGCAGGAGCTGGGTCTGAGCAACAGGAGCTCACCCTGTTGCAGGGATTCGAACTGCCGACCTTCTGATCAGCAAGTACTAGGCTTTGTGGTTTAACCCACTGCGCCACCCGCGTCCCTTGGAGTGCTCCATATTAGACTTCTAAACCTCTCATTGAATCTCATTTAGGAGTACCCATCACTCAAACAAAACCTGCTGTTCTGCGATCTATAGTCTGCTCTTCTGTTTGGATTAGTTGACTCAGTGAAAATGGGTGGTGGTGGTGAGAGACTTAGGCAATCGTTGGAGAGGCTCTGGGAAAGCAATGCCGTTTGGGTCTGTGACATAGGATGTCCTCCAGAGACAACAGAATCACCAACCACCTTGGAAAATTATTGCAGTTGTACTATTCGTAATGAGCCATCACAAATAATGGCATACTTTTGCCACATGAATCACTCCAATGGTCAAGAGGTTTGGATATATTGTGGGATAAGTGAATCAAAAACATCAAGTGGATACTTTAAAAGACACACGCTCAGTTGAAGTCAGTAACCAGTGGGCCCAGCAACGAAATATTGTAGCATTAAATAATCATCTTCAGAGTTCCAGCCCCTCTATTTTACTTCACGCCACCCATTTTTCATCTCAACGACAATCAGTCAGCATTCCATACCCACTGAGTATGCTCAGCTTTTAATTTCTTCATGGATGTTTATGGGTAGTTCTCTATTCGGCTTGGCATTTTTCTAATATAATGTTATAGAATTAGGGAGTTAGTATGGATGAAACTCAACATCAAAAAAACAAAGATCATGGCCACTGGTCCCATCACCTCCTGGCAAATAGAAGGGGAAGAAATGGAGGCAGTGAGAGATTTTACTTTCTTGGGCTCCATGATCACTGCAGATGGTGACAGAAGTCACGAAATTAAAAGACGCCTGCTTCTTGGGACAAAAGCAGTGACAAACCTAGACAGCATCTTAAAAAGCAGAGACATCACCTTGCCAACAAAGGTCCGTATAGTTAAAGCCATGGTTTTCCCAGTAGTGATGTATGGAAGTGAGAGCTGGACAATAAAGAAGGCTGGTCGCCAAAGAATTGATGCTTTTGAATTATGGTGCTGGAGGAGACTCTTGAGAGTCCCGTGGACTGCAAGAAGATCGAACGTATCCATTCTGAAGGAAATCAGCCCTGAGTGCTCACTGGAAGGACAGATCCTGAAGCTGAGACTCCAATACTTTGGCCACCTCATGAGAAGAGAAGACTCTCTGGAAAAGACCCTGATGTTTGGAAAGATTGAGGGCACAAGGATAAGGGGACGGCAGAGGACGAGATGGTTGGGACAGTGTTCTTGAAGCTACCATCATGAGTTTGACCAAACTACGGGAGGCAGTGCCTGGCGTGCTCTGGTCCATGGGGTCACGAAGAGTTGGACACGACTAAACGACTAAACAGTAACAACAAATGGATGTCATCTTTGGGTCCTCTCTAAGCCTGTGGTTTCTTAACCACTTTGCATCCCTAAAGAGCACAGGTTTCTGATTGCCACAGAAACTACTAGCTGGAGATGCCTTCAGGAGAAGGCAGACCTTACCTACTGGAGGTGATGGCATCTGAGTGTAAAACAACAATAAAACAGAAGCCAGTTTCGTAATGGACGAGGCTGAGAAAGCACCCAGAGGTTTAACTTGCTCTTTGTGCTGAATCCAAAGCTATAGCTTGGGTGGTGGTCAAGGAAAGGAACAGTGGAGTAAGAGCTTTGCTGTGGGCTCTCCCATCTTATGGTCAGCCCGTATATATGTCTAGATAGAACCATATATCACAGAGCTATCACTGTGTTCAGTTTGCTTCATAGTAAGGAAATGAAGCCTGAGATTTGTATTGACACTCTTGAAATAATTCATTGCTCTATCATCTATCTATCATCTATCTATCTATCTATCTATCTATCTATATCTATCATCTATCTATCTATCTATCTATCATCTATTTATCATCTATCATCTAATCTATATCATCTATCTATCTATCTATCTATCATCTATCTATCTATCTATCTATCTATCTATCTATCTATC
>JAXCMG010000127.1:1360149-1386978 GCA_034642415.1 Podarcis siculus | reverse complement strand
ATCTATCTATCTATCTATCTATCTATCTATCTATCTATATCTATCTATCTCTTTCATCTATCTATCTATCATTTATCTATCTATCTATCATCTATCTATCTTTCTATCTATCTATCTATATCTATATCTATATCTATATCTATATCTATATCTATATCTATCATCTATCATCTATCATCTATCTATCTATATCTATCTATCTATCATCTATCTATCATCTATCATCTATCTCAGTTGGTAGATTACAATACTCTTAACCTCAGGGTTGTGGGTTTGAGCCCCATGTTGGACAAAAGATTCCTCTCATTGCAAGGGGGTTAGATGAGATAATGGTCCCTTCTAGGTCTACAATTCTATGATTCCAGAATTCCAAGAGATTCTATCGTCTTGTTTCACCTACTCCATTTTATTTCCCCCCTCTTACCCAGTTTTACATTTTTCTTTCTTACTCTGTAAGGAAATAGAGGAAATGGATGAAACTAAAATAGAGGAAATGGATGAAACTAAAATAGAGGACATGGATGAAAATAACAGCAAATATCATAATGCACATATATATGCAAATACAGTATATTCTACAACCACACTTGTAATACACACTTTAAACTGTGCACAGTTCTGGTTGTTGTACTAAAAAAGGATTTTATAGTGGCAAAAAAAAAAAAAAAACCAGAAAAGGCAAATAAAAGGGGTGTAGCAACTCCCCTACAAGGAAAGGTTATAATGTTTGGAATTTTTTTGTTTAGTGGAGGAAGGGTAAGTAAGGAGGAAGAGGATGGAGGTGTTTAAAATTATGTGTGATGTGGAGAAAGTGGGCAGGGCTGTGATTTTCTCATTCTCCAATAATACTAGAAGTCAAGGCCACCTAGCAAAGGTGAATGTTGGAAAATTCAGGAGAGGCAACAGAAAACACTTCTTCACACAGCACAAACATTATTTGAATTATGGGGTGTGCTTAGCGATAGCCACCAACTAGGGTGGCTTTAAAAGACAAAAGCCATGTATTTTTAAGTATCAAGGCACATCCCATTTTAGACTTGGCAATTCATAGTCCAATCCGAAGTGTTGATTGATTTTGCTGAATAAAATTTCATAGTTCCTCTTCAGGAGAAACATCTTGGGCATTTTGTAAGAAGCTAGAAGGATTGAGGTATGGCAAATTAAATTACTTACATGGATCTGGCTTGTGGTTGGGTGTTGCCTAAACAACAAAAAAATGAGGTGAATTTGGTGGTCTCTCCTCAAGTGAAACATCTCACCTATTTTGAAGGAAGCAGAAAGATAATTGATTGGACTGTTAAAACCTCTAGAGGAAGATGGGTTTGAAAATGGCTACAATTTCTATGACTAAAATGCTTATGTTTTCCTTAGTGATAAATATCAGTTAATAAACCTGACCTGTTCAAAGTAGGCTGAGAGTCAAATTAAAGTATATTTTTGCATAGTGTAACATATTTGGGGTTTTTAAAAAGTAGAATATTTAAAAATATAATATGAATGAAAATATTTATTTTCGATGCAAAAAGAAAAGGGCAGCATTCAAACTGAATATTCAGCTTACCGGTATATTATCTCACGTCTAACCAGGCATGGGGGAAAAAATCTCATTTAATCAATTTGTCTCTGGCATAAATAACATCTAGCGTTGTGGAGTGCTATATAATACAGTGTATGAATATGTGATATTGATTTATTTTGAGAATCTTTGCTTATTGATTTTGCATGCAAGAAATGACATATTGCACTCAGAGGCATCTGTCATACTGCATTACAGAATTTCAAATATTGATTTCCCCCCTCTAAAAGCAAAGATCTACATATACACATTTTCCCTATATAGTTTTCAGCCAATAGCTGTTATTAATTATATTTTAATCTAATTTATTAAAAGCAGCCTGTACCTCCCATGAAAACAAAATATTTTAGAAAATGTCAAAAAGGCAAATAAGTAGGAAGTGAGGATGTTAACAATGTATTAGTCTTCAGATGGTTATCCTTCATCAGGTGGCAGGCTGGTGTTTTTCTAAGTGAGATTGCATCAAACGGGATCTTATGAAACTTTGAAAGTATGCATTCCAGTTTAAAATTCTTTCCCTGTTAGACATCCTGTCAAGAATGTTTCTGCACATTGTTGATTAAACATAAATGCAGATTACACCCCAAGCACAAAGATTAGAAATATAGGGCACATTTCCACCTATAGTTAAGGACTTTTCAATTCTATTCATTTCTATGGAAAAGATTTAAAGCATGTTTTTAATTCTCCTAGTAAGATTTGTTTCCCTTTCCTCCAAAATATTTCAGGCAGCATATGTAGATTTTTTTTAAAACCTTCTGGAATTCTGTAGATATTATGACCTACTCCTGAGATAGGTGTGTGGAGCTCTGATCATGCTATGGGGCTTTCCTGGCTCCTCTTCTCACTTACAGCACCCCAGACCCCTGAAAAGCCACTCCCTATGGTCAAGGAGATCTATTGAATGGTGTGCTGATGGGTCATAGGAGCTGCACTGGGGAATCATTTGGCGAGACTGCCTTGAAGAACCATAAATGCCTTTTTGCTTGTGGAAGACATTTTTAGATCTAAGCATATACAGTGATACCTTGGTTCTTGAACTTAATCTGTTCCGGGAGTCCATTCAACTCCTGAAACCATTTGAAAACCAAGGCGCAGCTTCTGATTGGCTGCAGGAGCTTTCTGCACTCAAGCGGAAGCTGCGTCGGACATCCGGCTTCCGAAAAACGTTCACAAACTGGAACGCTTACTTCCAGGTTTGTGGCGTTAGGGAGCCAATTTGTTTGGCAACCAAGGTTCCACTGTATTCAGACACACACATTAGCTGGGAGTGTCCAGTGTTGCCCAGGTATTTTTAGAAACACAATTTATATGCGATTTTAAAATAGTGTAATTTGTAAGTTTAGACTTTTCACACCAAAAAGTGTATGAAGTCCATCCAAAGTAAAATTTTAGTACACCATTGGGATTCAAAATGGTGGTCAGTATCCAATTGCCGATGAAGACTATTGCCCCTATGTCAGATACCCTCGTGCCAAGTTTGGTGATGATATTTGGTCTACTATCTTGCATCAAAATAGCGTCCAGCAGCCAAATGTTGAGGAAGAATGCCATTCCAGGAACACTCGTGTTGATTCTGGCAATGATATCTTCAGAAGCTGCTGAACCCATGTCAAAACATGGGCAAAGTCACACCCAGGTCATGATTTGGTCTGCCATCTTGCAACAAAATGGCAGCAGGCACTGAAAAATTGACAGAGACTGCCAACCCCACCCAGGGAACTCTCATGCTGAGTTTGGTCAACAATATCACAAGAGGCAACCAAACCTACAGAGCATAGTGCTTGCTGATCAGAAGGTCGGCGGTTCGAATCCCCGCAACGGGGTGAGCTCCCGTTGCTTGGTCCCTGCTCCTGCCAGCCTAGCAGTTCGAAAGCACGTCAAAGTGCAAGTAGATAAATAGGTACTGCTCCGGTGGGAAGGTAAACGGCGTTTCTGTGCGCTGCTCTGGTTCGCCAGAAGCGGCTTAGTCATGCTGGCCACATGACCCGGAAGCTGTACGCCGGCTCCCTCGGCCACTAAAGCAAGATGAGCACCACAACCCCAGAGTCGTCAGTGACTGGACCTAATGGTCAGGGGTCCCTTTACCTTTTAAAAGTGACATTTTATCTTGCAACTTGATTGAAATTGGCACCTGGTGTCCAAACAGTGATGAACTCTGCCACCCCGACTTAGGAATGCTTGTGCTGAGTTTGGTGATGATTTCTTGAGAGGTGGCTGAACCTATGGAAATAAATGGATGAATGGACTAACAGATTCCATTTGTGTGTGTGTGCATGCATGTGCGTGTGAGCAAAAAGGTCCAAACACCTGGCTGCCACTTTGCTGCTGAATGGCATTGAAAGTGGGCAATTTGCAGGAGAAAAGTGGCAGGCGGGAGGAGGAATGCTTTATGATGCATCATCATCATCTGTAATGATGATGATCACGGCAGTGCTAATGATAATAAATCTACCAGGCAATGTGCAAGAGTAAAATGGAAGAGAATCCCTTTCTGCAGGAATACAATCTAAGGCAGACGCCAGAGCTGGGATGGGGAAGCTCCTGTTGTTTTTGGACTACAGCTCTGACCATTGACCCTGGCTGCTGGCCATGCTGGCTGAGACTGATGGGAGATGGAGTCCAGCAGCATCTGGAGTGCCCCAGCAGGAAGGGATGGGACAATAACAAATTTCTCCTCTCTGCAGCTCATCCCAGCTATTTCCCCCCAGCCAGGATTATTATATATCTCCCACCTTCCCCCCCGATAGATGCAAGACCAAGGGATGCTTGAGGACTTCCATCTTTGTGAATTCAAATATTGACTGTCAACACCTCCTGGACTAATATGCAGATCAGAACTCAGCAGCTTTTGCATTTCCCGAATGTTCCAAAGCAGTTCTTGGATCAAATAAGCTTCAAAATATATTTCTCGATGTGCTATTTGAGAGGAATGCAATTACAAATTCATAATTGTGTAAAGGTGAAATTCAACATAGCGTCAAGTGGTGTATCCTCCAGCAGAACAAGCTCTGTTTGTTCAACGGGATTTCCCCTGTCTCCTCTACCCAGGGGCCTCCTGAGAACTCTCCTAGCACCTTAACAAATTACAGCTTGCAGAATTCTTTGGGGAAGCCATGGCTATTTAAAGTAGCATCACAGTGCTTTAAATGTATGGTGCTAATGTGCCCCTAGTTTTGTTCACACATACTCCACTTAATGCTACACTGAATTCCATCCCGGTCTCTGTTGTTGTTTAGTCGTTTAGTCGTGTCCGACTCTTCGTGACCCCATGGACCAGAGCATGCCAGGCACTTCTGTCTTCCACTGCCTCCCGCAGTTTGGTCAAACTCATGCTGGTAGCTTTGAGAACACTGTCCAACCATCTCGTCCTCTGTCGTCCCATTCTAGTGCCCTCAATCTTTCCCAACATCAGGGTCTTTTCCAGGGAGTCTTCTCTTCTCATGAGGTGGCCAAAGTATTGGAGCCTCAATTTCAGGACCTGTCCTTCCAGTGAGCGCTCAGGGCTGATTTCCTTCAGAATGGATAAGTTTGATCTTCTTGCAGTCCATGGGACTCACAAGAGTCTCCTCCAGCACCATAATTCACATTAGGTAAAGGCAAAGGACCCTTGAACAGTTAAGTCCAGTCAAAGGTGACTATGGGGTGTGGCGTTCATCTCGCTTTCAGGCTGAGGGAACCGGCGTTTGTCCACAGACAGCTTTCCGGGTCACGTGGCCAGCATGACTAAACTCCTTCTGGCGCATCAGAACCCTGATGTTGGGAAAGATGGAGGGCACAAGGAGAAGGGGACGACAGAGGACGAGATGGTTGGACAGTGTTCTTGAAGCTACCAGCATGAGTTTGACCAAACTGCGGGAGGCAGTGGAAGACGGGAGTGCCTGGCGTGCTCTGGTCCATGGAGTCATGAAAAGTCGGACACTTCTAAATGACTAAACAACAACAACAACAAATGTGGTAACATGGAGAAAACACAGCAGAACAACCAATAATGTGGAATGATGTGTAGACCATCTACCACCAATGCGCTAATGCGTCAGTGACATGTTGCAGAATACACCTGCCAAAAGACGCTAGCCTAGAGAATCCCTTTCATATCCTGCTCTCATTTTCTTTTATTTCAAGGCAATGGGTCTGCTGATTGTCTTAAACATGAGCTATTTCAAACAGGTATTAGCAGACCTTTTGATAGTGTTGTGATTCTGCACAGTAATTCAAATTATGTAAGAGAGATTCGTTGAGCTGCTCTCCTCTTTCAAGTGCATCAAAATACCTCATCTGTAAGTATTGAAAAATAGAAGTGGTTGTTGCATTCTCATAAATATTTCAGCATATGAGGCAATTTCATTATGTATATAGAAGTCAACAATTTGACTGAAGCCTTCAGCTATCTAAATCTGAAAGTATCAACATTTCTTTCTGATTAAAATCAGGTCCAGCACAGCATAGTGTAGATGTGAGGGGTGAAATAGGAGGGCTAAGGTTTTCACTAATTTTGTGCCAAGCTTGTAGCACTGCAATAATGACTGCCTTTGTTTTGATCTTTGAGGTGTGTGAGAGTTGTTCCCCTGCCAGTGGTGATTGTGAAACAGAAATCTGGAGCTGAGGCTGATGAGAGTCCTTATCTAAAATATCAGGTTGATGAAGGGTTCCTCAGGCTTGTTCCACGTCTGAGATGCAGAACATTAGAACTCCCAAACCAAGAAAGCAGGAATAATATATTCCAGAGGAAAGCTGTCTTTGGTATATGCAGGCGTGATAAAATATTTGGAGGTGAGGAGAAAGGAAAAGAAGTACAGTGGTACCTCGGGTTAAGTACTTAATTTGTTCCGGAGGTCCGTTCTTAACCTGAAACTGTTCTTAACCTGAAGCGCCACTTTAGCTGACGGGGCCTCCTGCTGCCACCGTGCCACCGGAGCACGATTTCTGTTCTCATCCTGAAGCAAAGTTCTTAGCCCGAGGTACTATTTCTGGGTTAGCGGAGTCTGTAACTTGAAGGCAGGTGGGAAATAAATGAGAAGGGCTTCTGGTTCAGCTGGTGGCATAATAATAACAATAATAAGAATAAGAATATTTTTTTATTTATACCCCACCCTTCCCAGTTCAAAAACCGGTCTCAGGGCAGCTAACAACAAATTTAAAACAATTGGTGCAACAAAAAACAGCATAAAATACAGTATAAAATGAGAATAACGATAAATTCAGAATTCAAAAATCAATTTAGGGGGGAAATCCATCCAATAAACATTAGATGGTCACCAGGGCTAGCTGGCTAAATTAGTCCTATTTGGGCCAGCATGGAAACCAGGGGAGAATTGGCTGTGGGATCCCAGAGCGGGCAATCTTCATAAAAAGGGGAGGGGGAGGGAAGGAAGGGGAATAAAAGATAAGGCTGAGTCCAAACCAAAGGCCAGGCGGAACAGCTCTGTCTTGCAGGCCCTGTGGAAAGATGTCAAGTCCAGCAGGGCCCTAGTCTCTTGTGACAGAGCGTTCCACCAAGTCAGGGCCAGTAGTGAAAAGGCCCTGGCCCTAGTTGAGACCAATCTAACCACCTTGCGACTTGGGACCTCCAAAATGTTGTCATTTGTGGACCTTAAAGTTGTCTGCGGGGCATACCAGGAGTGGCTCTTCCATACAGTTTCACCCCTTCTGTTTTCAGATAAAAGAAAATTAACCAAAGCATTACATACTAGATAGAACCGTGGGGAAAGACCATTCATTGAGTGGGTGAGGGTGAAATGCACTCCCCCTGAAACATCTTGTGTGAATGAGAGACTTTGGAGGCATCTCCACACAATCTGAACCTCTTCTAGTCAGTTGTTCTGAGAGTTAGGATTGCCCCGTCCGTTCTTCAACTATTTAACCTTTATTTTGTTTAGGCTTGGGATGGAGTCTTCTAATGATCTAGTACCACCAGATATAGATCTGCTCCACAACTTTTGCTTTTCTCAATACTTTCTTAGCTGTTTCTACTGCTGGTTCTATTTTGCCATTATATTGGGAATATCTAGGTAATGAAGCAATGCGATCAAAATCCCTGTTTCTGATCAATTTCTAGAATTCCTCTGCAACAAACCAAGGATCGTTATCTAAATCCACACTGTCTGGTATTCTATAGCGCTCAATATGTGTTTTTATCTTACATACTGTCTGAGATATCTATACACTACAAATCTGGGAGGTAATCTACAATTATCACATATTTCTTGTCTGCCTAGTTAAATAAATCCACACCTACTTTTGCCCTAGGTATCTCTGGCATGTCATTTGGTGGTCTTCCTAGGACTTGCACACTTCACAGTTATTTGGGAATGTCTTCATTTGCTTGTTCATTTGCAGCCAGTAGACTGCCTTCCTGGCCCATCATAGATATTCTTCAGTTGTGCGTCAAGCTCCCCAAGCCACCCCAATAACTCACACCGCAAACATCAATTTTTGTTTAAGGTTTTTGGCATGAATTTGGCCACAACTTTATTTAAATACACACACGTGAGCGGTTGCTTAGGCATTGGTTATGACTATCTGTCCTTGCCCCAGGGACAGAACTGACTTCCAGATTCCAGCAGAAGCCAGTCAGGGAAAACAATATTGGGGAGATATGAAGCTGGGCATCAGTCCTTCACTTCTCACCCTCATGCTCCCGGGGGCTTGCACGACCCAAGTCCGATGCCAGGGACTAGGACGAAAGGATGGCAAGCCCCTGGATTCCTTTAACGGAATTCCCTTTCCGCACCACCATTGGAGGGGTAGGCACTTACCCCTCCACCAACAAATTTTAACCAATGCCTAACCGCCAACCTTACAAGTTGTGACGATTTGCTACGCAGTAGGCAAAAACCAAATGGCAACAGCCAATCAGCCAAATGGATAAAATTCCTACCAGGCCCCTGCCTCAAAAGCAGATGACCCCATGACAGGCATAGCAAGGTCAGAGAGCAATGAACCCCCCCCCTTTTCAGGGAGGGTGGGTGGGTGATCTGGTGCACGCAGCCCAAGAGAAATCCTCAGGCTGTGTGCCCTGTATTTAAGCCCTCTGACCCCTCCCACCAGTTTGTAACATAACAAACTCCCCAGCAACACACTTTTGCCCAATCACAGCTCCTGGCCAAATATCAGCCAAACAACAGTGGGGTGGTCTTTAGGCCCCCACCGCAGCACGTGCTCTCTGTTATGGAGAACACACTTTCCCAGATTTGATGAATGCACTTTTTGAATGGTCCCCCACCCCCCGCCCCCAAAGAGCTTTTAGCATCACTGCTCTTTTCCCTTGGAATAAGATTCCATTCTGTACACACAGCTCATCTTGTGTCTGGAAGAATGTTGCTGTATCTATTTTGCTGCCTGGTCTTTTGCTTCTGGCAAGCGCTGTAATATCATGAGTTTCAGTCTCTAGAGCATATTGTCTACCTCTGTTTGCTTCTCAATCCCACCAGACTGGTGAACGCGCAGCATTATCTCTACTGAAGCATCAATAAGCCAGCAACCATTCTCCGCCAGTAGGCATTCACCTCTACTCTTAAAGCATCTTTACCTAACTTAGCAGAAGGAATGGATCTGAGGGAGCAATCACAGCCAGCAATCTCTTCCATCCATCTGCGAACAAAAAGGGCAGAATTAAAGGATCGGTTACAACATATTTTCCTTCAATTATAGTGGCTAGGAAAGGGAAGGTCTTTGAGCACTGGAATCGGAATGCTCATGCCAATTTTTGAAACATGAATCAGATTTAACACAGTTTTCAACAGGTTTATATTCTCTGGCAAGCTTAGACCTAAGATGAAACCCTAGATGTCTGCCCTCATGCTGTGTTATGGGCTCTTATGAGCATAATGCACAGAAACAATAATCTTTAAGGAAGAGGGAAAACAAAGGCAAATTACAAAGGGCAGAGGCTATTTTCAGCTATTCTGATCCTGCAGCTGCCTGCAGGGATCTGAGTTTGTTCCTAGCTGCTTAGGAAGCTGGAGAGATTTGCTTGCGCAATATATTTCTCCTTACACCTCAGAGCTGCACATCTGCTGGAGTTGGGATGGGGGGGGAGCAGATGTAATATTCTCTTTGAACTTCCTCTACGTTTCATTGCCCGCTGTGATCCATAATTAACACCCAAACTGTGTTAACTCCTTGGCACCGGAGATTCAGCTATGTCAATTGCCCAGAATGGAATGGACGATGCACAGAGGGAGAGGGTGGGGATTGCCTACCTCAACTCGTGCAGTTATGCAGATTTTTGCTCCTGAATCCCAAAGTGGGGCCATCTTTACATTTCTCCCTCAGCTGCCCTGCATCTCTCTGTGCCCTAGATCCCCACTTCACGTTCTTTGCCTCTTTACCCAGTACAGTCATACCTTGGTTTTTGAACAGCCTAGTTCTCAAATGTTTTGGCTCCCGAACAATCAAAATCTAGAAGTTTTTGAATGTTCTTTTGGAAGCCAAACATCTGATGGGGCTTCCGCAGCTTCTGATTGGCTGCAGGAGCTTCTTGCAGCCAATCAGAAGCTGAGATTTGGAAGTCGAAAACTTTGGAAGTTGAATGGATTTCCGGAACAGATTCCATTTGACTTCCAAGGTACGACTGCATTTGTTTACTTTCCCCCACTTACCACAAGGTCTTAATTCTGCTTCCTGCATAGCACGATAGATATGAGATTGGCCAATATGGAGGATTGGAGAGGCAATGTTGTCTATTTAGCTGAAAAACTCTTTAGACTTTGTATTATGGGCCACTGCAGAATCAAGTGGTAAAGCCTTTCCTAGGCTGTCATACTTCAGGTTTCAAGACAGCCTACAGCTGCTTACCTGGTCAGGAGCCCATTTTCACACAATAACAGACATGAGATGGAGAAACTTGGATGTAGGGTACCGCGAGCTACTTATTGTTTGAAAGACATAAGAAGCAGCACTTAAATGTACCCATAACATGATGGACATCACAACCGTCTGTAATTATAACAACACCTACATGTGTCCAGATTTAGAGTATGGAGCATAAAGGAATTCCTACATATATTTCTATAACTTTATTATTTACATATAATGAAACATATGAACATGACCTTTGATCAGTGCAAGCCTAAATCGTCTCATGATCTTCAAAGTGGTAGATTAGCTGTTGTTGTTGTTGTTTAGTCGTTTAGTCATGTCCGACTCTTCGTGACCCCATGGACCAGAGCATGCCAGGCACTCCTGTCTTCCACTGCCTCCCACAGCTTGGTCAAACTCATGCTGGTAGCTTCGAGAACACTGACCAACCATCTCGTCCTCTGTCGGCCCCTTCTCCTTGTGCCCTCCATCTTTCCCAGCACCAGGGTCTTTTCCATGGAGTCTTCTCTTCTCATGAGGGGGCCAAAGTATTGGAGCCTCAGCTTCACGATCTGTCCTTCCAGTGAGCACTCAGGGCTGATTTCCTTCAGAATGGATCGGTTTGATCCTTCATGGATCACTGCCTTGCCGTGGCGAAGGGATCCACCTGGAGCAGGAACTGGCAAGCCACTCCAGTATCTCTGCCAAGAAAACTCCATGGACAAAGACAACAGGAATTAGCTGTTGTAGACAACAGCTAATCTACCACTTTGAACATCTATGCTATTGGGGGAAAACAGTAAGATTGAAATACTCAGTAAGGGTATTTGGCTATCAGGAAAATTATTCTCCATTTAAGTTGATGGTTTGAATGGTGATTTTCTGCTTATGCCCAGGGTGAGCATTTTGCAAAATATTTCTTGTATTTATCTGTTTGTATCTGAAACATTTAGTTCTTTTTTAAAATATATAATGAGTTACATCCTTTTATGTGACAGAAAATTATATTGCAAACCCCCAAAATAAGTAGGGATGGGGGGGGAATTCAGTTTGCATTTAAAGATGTATCTAGTAGCTATTTTGCACTTTCTGAAACAATAAAAGAACCAAAACACAAATGCCTTTTACTGAAAAATTCATACTTCTCTGAATTTTGTGCATGCAGGTAACATGCACAAAGGTGCATACAGTAGGATAAAGCATTCATAAAAGATGTATATATTGTGGGAAAATATAGAAAATGCATTATTTTAGGGGAAATTGCTAGGAAAAAATGTTTATATTAGGCAAAATTGGGTATAGCAGGAAAAGAATTGCACTAAAATGCTGGATAGTTTTTATGAGGACTTTTTATATTTTAAAGAATTGAAAACCTATGTGAAAATGTGAAGAACTGAATTTAAGAAACCAGAACTGACAGATTCAACCATCCCTAACAATCAGTACAATAAAAGATTATCTCAGTGCATTTGAGGATTAAAATAGGTTAAAGAGCTATATTAGTTGCAAATAAAACCTACGAGTTACTGTAAACATTTTTAGTTCTTCACTTAAACATGCTGTCTAAACAGAGTCTTTATAAAATGGTTAGTAGGCTGCACTTTCAGAGCGCATATTGTAGTCAAATTTGCCCACTTTGCAGGAGTGGAGGATCTTCCCCTGGGTCTTGTATTCCGCTCCACTCCCTCCCCCGCCCCAAATAACCTTAATATCACAATAGCTGAAGCCTCTGTAAACATAAATGACTATAAGGAATCACTGATAATACAGGATAAGTGAGTATCTCGCATGGGAGTTGGTGCAGCTATACTTCATTGTTGAGATACATTAGCTCTTTCTGGTAGTAGTACAAAAGAGATCTAAGGTTACTTGTCACGTGCTTAGTAACAAGGAAATAGTGTTGAAGCAATGATTCTTCAACATCAACTTACTTAGACTGGTCATGTTGTTTGGATGCCTGATTATTGTCTTCCAAAGCAGGTAGGTAAAGGTAAAGGTACCCCTGCCCGTACAGGCCAGTCTTGCCAGACTCTAGGGTTGTGCGCTCATCTCACTCTATAGGCCGGGAGCCAGCGCTGTCCGCAGACACTTCCGGGTCACGTGGCCAGCATGACAAGCTGCATCTGGCGAGCCAGCGCAGCACATGGAACGCCAAAGCAGCTACTCTATTCCGAACTGAAAAATGGAAAGCGTAATGCTGGTGGTCAACAAAAGAGGTTTAAAGATTCTCTCAAGGCAAATCTAAAAAAATGTAGTATAAAGGTAAAGGGACCCCTGACCATTAGGTCCAATCGCCTTATTGGCCGAGGCAGCCAATGTACAGCTTCCGGGTCTTGTGGCCAGCATGACTAAGCTGCTTCTGGTGAACCAGAGCAGCACATGGAAACGCCGTTTACCTTCCCGCCGGAGCGGTACCTATTTATCTACTTTGACGTGCTTTCGAACTGCTAGGTTGGCAGGAGCAGGGACCAAGCAACGGGAGCTCACCCCGTCGTGGGGATTCAAACCACCAACCTTCTGTCTGGCAAGTCCTAGGCTCTGTTGTTTAACCCACAGTGCCACCTGTGTCAATATAAACACTGACAACTGGGAAACACTGACTTGCGAGCGCTCCAATTGGAGATCAGCCTTCATGAAAGGTGTTGTGGGCTTTGAAGATGCTAGAACTCAGGACGAAAGGGAGAAATGTGCTAAGAGGAAGGCACACTTGGCAAGTCCACACCGTGATCAACTCCCGCCCAGAAACCTATGTCCCCACTGTGGAAAGATGTGTGGATCCAGAATTGGCCTCACAGTCACTTACGGACTCACTGTTAAAACCATGTTCATGGAAGACAATTACTTGGCTACAAGTAATCGCCAACTCATATTCAGAGAGTGCATGCTAACACTAATAAGATCACAGATGCACCTAAAAAGTGACGATGTGTTCCTTTCCCCAATGCAAACTGCTTAATCATTAGAGGCATCCAGTAGCCTGTCAATCAGGGACTTGATTGACAGGGCATGGGTCTTGACTTGAGCAAGACTCATTGACATCTGTGGAAGTTGCACAGTGCAGAAGTGTACCTAGTGGACTGTGCTTCAAGTCAACCTATCTTGATTCATTTGCAACCGTATTGCATAAGACACAACAACTACAAGGTTATTTCCTTTTCTGAGCTGAGATCAATTTAGTACCTTGCCCCACAGTTGCCTGTGCTTGATCAGCACCTGCTTCAGAAAGCCATTGATTGCTAAGGATGCCTTTTAAGGATGAAGAAAATGTTCTTTTCAAACGCACTTTGCATTGATCAGAAGAAAGTATCTTTTTTACTGCTCTTCACAGTGCATAGTGGAAAAGCCATTAATAAAGATTAAGGACAGTGGTGTGTCACAGTGGGTCAGACTCTAAGTTGAATTAATATAGGCTAATCTATGCTTTAGTTTAGAAGAAATGAACAGAATGTGCTGCTGGATTAGTGGTAGCATGCATGCATCCAGCTTCGCTAACAAAATATTCCAAGTTCAATACACTATATTCAGTCCCTTGCTATGGTTGGGGTACAGACTCTGGCCATGTGATGAACCACGATTGTCAAACTTTCCATTGGAAGGGCTTCCCCACACTAATTTCCCTCCATCAGTAGAATTGATTTCTGAATATATGTATTTTGTGAGAGAAAGCTGATGCAAAATCCACAATCCTTAGTTTGTTGTTGTTGTTTAATCGTTTAGTCGTGTCCGACTCTTCGTGATCCCATGGACCAGAGCACGCCAGGCACTCCTGTCTTCCGCTGCCTCCTGCAAACTCATGTTAGTAGCTTCGAGAACACTGTCCAACCATCTTGTCCTCTGTCGTCCCCTTCTCCTTCTGCCCTCCATCTTTCCCAACATCAGGGTCTTTTCCAGGGAGTCTTCACTTCTCATGAGGTGGCCAAAGTACAGGAGCCTCAGCTTCAGGATCTGTCCTTCCAGTGAGCACTCAGGGCTGATTTCCTTAAGAATGGATTGGTTTGATCTTCTTGCAGTCCATGGGACTCTCAAGAGTCTCCTCCAGCACCATAATTCAAAAGCATCAATCCTTAGTTAGAATCCCATAAAAGGACTATGAATGGAGAATAACTTTTTCTTTCTTTTTTTAGGAACCTTCCCGATTTTGCTTTCTTTGAAAATCCAGATTCTATTTTTCTTTACCATTTCCCCATCTATAATTACATGTGCTGGAATTCTCTTCCCACAAGCCAACACACAATTCATCCTTTGCAGGCATTTTTGCCAATTAAAGTTAAAAAGAGCTTCTTATGTGCTTAGGCTTCATTCATTTCCAGGCATTTAATTAGAAAGGTCTCTAAACCATCATCCAACTTCTCCTGCAGGATCGCCTACAGTGACCAGAGCCACACGACCCAGTGAAAACATAGCACCAACATGAGCTACATGGTCCATCAATCCATACAAAGAGCCTCAAACATTCATTTCCATTATATTCAATGAGAAGGACCTCTTAGCTGTGCAGAAAGTTTGGGGGAAAGTGTGTTCTCCCTGAAATGAGAGCACATGTTGCGGTGGAGTCTGCCAAGCCATCCCTCTGTTGCCAGGCAGGTAAAAGTGAGCTGGCCTGGGGCAACGATTGGATAGCCGGGTTGCTGGGGCAAATTGCATGTTGCAATGTGGTGGGTGGGACCAGAGTCTTTAAATATGGGGGCACTCAGCTTTTACTTTCTCTTTCGCTGAGTGCATCGGATCACCCGCCAAAATACCCTGAGTTCCGGTTGACCTTGCTATGCCTGTCATGGGGTCGTCTGCCATTGGGGCAGGGACCTAGTAGGAATTTTGTCCATTTGGCTGATTGGCTGGTGTCATTTGGTTTTTGCCTACTGCTTAGCAATTCGTCACAACTTGTAAGGTTGCGGTTAGGCATTGGTTATAAAAATTGGTTGGAGGAGGGGTAAGGATAGGCTGGGCCTGCCCCTCCAATGGTGGTGTGGAAGGGAATTCCGTTAAAGGAATCCAGGGGCTTGCCACGATTTCGTCCAATCCCTGAAATGGGACCAGGGCCGGCAAGCCCTGTGGAGCAGGTTGGGTGAGCAGTGAGGGCCTGTGACTCAGCTCCATTGCTCCCCAATATTGTTTTCCCTTCACTGGCTTCCAAGGGAGTTCAGAAGTCAGTTCTGTCCCAGGCAGTGGAGAGGACAGATAGTCTTAACCAATGCCTAAGCAACCACTCACAGATTATGTATTTTAATAAAGGTGTGGCCAAAATTATGCCAAAAACCTTAAACAAAAAGTATGTGTGAATTGTGAATTATTTTGAGGGGTGGCTTGGGGACCTCAACATGCAAATAGTACATTCCGAATATAAACATGTCCCTGACTAAGGTGATCTTGTGTGGAAGCAAGGCTCCATGTGCATATCCAATATAGATGCAAATGTGCATATGAATCCTAGTCCACATCTGTATTGTGGTGCTCACGTGATCTCTACTGAATTGCCTAGATGCATCTTTTGGAAAAGGATGGAGATAAGCAGCCTCTTAACTGTTGTATGTGACTACAGCTGGATGAATGCCATGGATAGTTGGCCCCAATCTTCCAAAATTTGCCATACACAATGATATATTAACTAAGTTTTATCATTACAACAAATACTGCACTTGAAGCATGGCACATGAAAGGGCAATATATTCCTTGCTCTTCTTAAAGCAAAATACTTCTTCCCAGAAAATTAGATGTGAAGTTTGAGTTGTGTGAATGCATCGCCAGCTAGCACCTAATGGTGTGTTTGTGCTCCAGCTAGTGTCTAGAACTAATCCCAAGAGGGAATTGCTAGTTAGTACTCCACTTCTGGGTTTTTGACCCTACGCATGCTCAGTCAGAAGTAAGTCCTACTGAGTTTAGTGAGGGTCACTCTCTGATAATTACTCTTGGGATTACTGCATTGATCATGAAAAGTAAGTTCCTCTTTAAAGAGGAACTCTGGGTGTTCCAAACAATATATGAGCAGAACTTCAGAGAACGTTGGATCTACTGACTTTCCCTCAGATCTATTCAGAAGGTAGTTCCATGTGTGGTTACTTGATCATTATGAGATCATAGAATCATAGAATCATAGAGTTGGAAGAGACCACAAGGGCCATCAAGTCCAACCCCCTGCCTAGCAGGAAACACCATCAGAGCACTCCTGACATATGGTTGTCAAGCCTCTGCTTAAAGACCTCCAAAGAAGGAGACTCCACCACACTCCTTGGCAGATCAATCTATGTATCTTCTTCAAGATGTTTGCATTCCTCTCAGCTGACATGACTTACCCTCTGAAGGGCTGGCAGGACAGGGCTCCATTTTTAGTTGTGAACAGAAGCAACGTACACCCAGTAGGTCACCTCATGAGTAAGGAGACTTGCCTGTCTCTTCACACAGCAAGATGGCCTGCGTACTTATGAATAGTTCATGTGTGAACTGTATGCCCAGAAAGAGCAGCTGCAGAGAGTTTGGAAGGAAGAGGGATAAAGGAGATTAGAATTTCTCTCTCCTTCCTCTGCTTGGTGCAAAAGTACTCTAAACCAGAATGATTTGAAGGATATGGTTTCACAATGTACTTTGCCATGCATTGCATTTCTGAGCATGCCACTGATATTTAAAGAAGCTGACAGATTGTTCCTCGCATTTTTAGAACATTAAAATAAGGCCCCTCTTTCCACCCTCTCCAGAGACAACTGTGGAACATCTGTCAGTTGCGCTCCCCCCTGTTTGAACTGGATAATAAAGTGCAGCATTGGCAATGAGTTGATCAATCACCTATACAAATCTATACAACGTCTGTTTGGAACTGGCAGGTCATTCCATAGGAATTACAGGCCATCAGTCAGTCACCTGTGGTATTCTACGTTTCTCTGCCTGTGATCTTAATGAGAGAGGCAGCACCATAATTCTCCTGGCACTATCCATTGCTCAAGGCGTAAGGGAACTGTCATGGCCGCATGGCTGGCAAAATGAAACACATAAGTAACCCATTTCCTTTTTCTTGGACAGATAAATTCTACAGCAGCAAGGAGAGGTGGGAATGGCAGTCATTACCCAGGGACTTTTCATTGGAAGTTCAATGACTATTACTTTGGACTGCAAGTTGACACACAAGTTTGGGCATCAGCGAAGCCAAGTTAAGATATTTTATTTTATTTTATTTATTTTATTTTATTTTATATTTTATTTTTTTTAAAAAAACCTGTTGATTTCAAAACGGATGTTTGCTTAACAAGTATGTTCTTGTCTTCCGTCCAGGACTGCTTCCTGAAGGTGATCTCTACTGGACCTCCTCTAATTGTGGGATACAACTGTGTCTGAATCTGAATGATTTTGTCCCTAAAGCATCTCACAATGCTTTCTATGGTCCAGTTTGGTGCAAAAATGACTCATCCAGAATAATAACATCAGTGACAGCCTTCCATCCCCAGGTGGAGGAATGTGAAGTCTCGGGTTTGCAAGCAATCTGAACTAAGCTGTGAGGGTGGTTTTCATTATGCCACATGTAGAGTATATAGCTGTTGAACATCTCTCCGCAATCCATACAGATTCACCATTTATTTGATTTAAATAAAGAAAAGTGATTGGGTGTTGGTTTTTTCATCCCATTGCTACAAACTGTGTTTGCTAGAATCTGCATTGCCCCAGAGCAGAACATGAGATGCAGTAAATGAATTGCACATATATTTCTCATTTTTTGCTAATATGCTTAAGCTGAAGCATTAGTGAATGTGATCACTTTATTCTTTGTGAGGCTATGTCTCCAATCTGTGTGCACACAGAGTCCTTTAAAACATGTCACTCATCTGGATCTCCCTCCCAAACAGCTGATTGGTGCTGATGATGCTTTCTCAGACGTGTCCATATGGGAAGCCCCACCAGCTGCATTAGGGAGAGGAACCACGTACAGTTCTCTATGGAACTGTGAACATGACCCATTAGAGATAAGGCTAGATGGATTTGATCCCATTACATTCTGTTCCTTAAGTCTTCTGTGGCTTACCTGTGCTCGGTGTTCCGCTCTGCCTGTCTTCCAATTCTCCATAGAGGATTTCTCTAATTAATTTCAGAAATGGCCTATGTGCAGTTTGCTCTTGCCACAGCTGTTCCATTCATTCACAGGATTTGGGTTTTTTTTTCTTTTTTCCTTTTTTTGCCTCTGCTAAGCTATGCACACAAGCAGTTGTGTGCAGTGAAGCCATGCAATGTTTGCTTTCTGCATGTGATCTCACACACCATCACATCAACATTCCCTCGCTTTAGTTCATGTACAATGTTCATGGGTACAAGCATGGCATTTATAGCATCTTTACTGTCTTTGCATGCTCAGGTCCACCCAAACTGCTTCTTACCAACCAGCAATGGATCTACAAATCCTTTCTCTGGCAGAATTGTTTATTTCAGCCATACTTGCCACACTCATTTTAGACTTAGGCTGCATACTCATGACAATTTATTCTAGAATTAATGGAGTGGGGTGTGTGTGTGCATTTCTATGTAGACAACACAATCTAGAGCTATTGCATTTTTTTTTTGTTCTTTAAAAGTGCTTCTTGAAAAACTGGTCTCATTCAAAAACTAAATTCTCATTGCAGATTGATTCTGCAGTATCCTTCAGAGTGTTCACTGGAAAAGGGATTAAAATACAGTGGTGCCTCGCAAGACAAAATTAATTCATTCTGCGAGTTTCTTCGTCTTGCGGATTTTTCGTCTTGCGAAGCACGGCTATTAACGGCTTAGCGGCTTAGCGGCTATTAGCGGCTTAGCGGCTTAGCGGCTTTAAGAAAAAGGAAACAAACTCGTCTTGCGAAGCAAGCCCATAGGGAAATTCGTCTTGTGGAACGACTCAAAAAAACGGAAAACTCTTTCGTCTTGCGAGTTTTTCGTCTTGCGAGGCATTCGTCTTGCGAGGTACCACTGTAGATGCAAGCATTCCCAACAGTGGGGATGTATCCACAAGGACCAGATGACGTTGTGGGTGGGTGTATATCAAGATCACGGTTACAGCTTCCTTCATTCACGTGGGGAATGGGTAGAGAGGATAAGATGTGGACAACAGCATCAAAGGAGTGGGTTTTCAAATGCATATCAAGTAACCACACCCATGCGTGTGGACAGCAGGATCTAGAATCAATCTGGATTGAAAGCAGCATGTTGAGTACAAGCTTGAATGATTCTGGATGGAGAGAATCTACAATATATATCTTTTTGTGTGCTGCAAATAGAATATCGTGTACACAGGGAGGAGGATGTGAGCTGCATTCCAGGTTACTACATTTTAGTCCCCCAAACCGGGAACCTGAAATTTGTATACCATGCCAACCATTTGCTAGTTATGCCACTTTATTTACCTAAGTCTCTGGAGCACAAGGCTGCTGCATGAAACTGAACATTGGATTTGGGCTGTGAAATACCAGGTATGGGGCTGCAAGATGGCCGACATTTGCTGCAAATTGAGGTGAATTTTGTCTGGGTGATTTGTGGTTGGGAATTCAAATTAGCCTCAGGCACATCCCCACAATTACCTCCAGTTTTGACTGAATGGCTGTTAAAAACCAAAGTGGGGGGGGGAGTTGCCTCTTTTTACAGAGTTTGCTCAGATATCTGAAAGCAGCCCTGTTTAGGGAAGTTTTTAATATTTAATGCTGTATTGTTTTTAACACTCGTTTGGGAGCCACCCAGAGTGGCTGGGGAAACTCAGCCAGATGGGTGGGGTATAAATTTTATTATTATTATTATTATTATTATTATTATTATTATTATTATTAGGTAATATATGGGTCTGCAATCCAAGGGAGGAATTGCTCCAAATTGGGCGGATCTCGTGGGAATTCAGCTGATACTAGATCACTCCACCAAATTTTGGGTGATTTCCTCCTCTCTCTGAAACCACACATGACACAGCCCTCCGTGTTCTGGAGCCCCCAACCTTCTAGAGACAGTTTTCAAGGGGTCTTCAGAAGAAAGCAAGGTAACTGGTTGTGTGAGTCGCCTCCTGCTCACACATCCATTGGATACAACCCTGTATATTTTGAAGGCCAAGTCACAATTGTTGCTCTTCCATCCCTCCATGGCTCTGTGGTAACTTTTCGGATAAAGATTTCCTAAATTTGTGACACTTGCCAGCTAACTCAAATATGTGATTTGTTCTCCAGGAACTACATAAGTTGACAGGCTTTTCTTCCATTGATGCTTCTGATCATTGTACAGTGTTAATGGTTCACCTCTGTGAGCATAAGAGACTGAAATAACTTTCCAGGTCTCAATTCCTCTTTCTGTTTCAGGGCTTTGTTTGCTCCCCCCCCCCCCCCGGCCACTGCCTTGTTTTTTGGGAGGTAGGTGGGATATGATAGAGAAGCAATTGTTTTCGTCTCCAATTAGTCCAGCCTTTGCTTTGGCTGTAAACTTTATGCCAACTGCTCTTTGCAGCCTAGTGAAACAAAGCTAGACTTATATATCTCCTAAAGATTTCTTGGAAAATGAGTAATACGAATTTTTCTGAAACTAAAAAACAAAACAAAAACAGATGGAAAAGTAAAAAAAGGAGAGAGTGAGAGAGAAAAGAATACAGTTTTGCAGAGGGAGTAATGATGACAGCACCATTAATAACATGGGTCATTAAAATTTATAAAAAGCTATTTTTAATATAGGATATAAATACATTTCTCAGGCAGAGCTATGAAATTTATAACATTTTTATTGTCACCAGAGGACCTTCCTGGTGCTCCCCTCCCCTCTGCTGTCTGCCCTCCATCGTAAATCACAGTGTGGTTAATAACCTAGATTACAACTACCAGTTGCATTTACAGAATTAAATATTGACTATGTGAAAATGTTATTACATTTTTACTGATCAGAAGACCACAAAACAGCCCTGCAGGACATGTAGCTGGAGAGAAATATCAGTGTAATCTTTGTTAGAAACACAGTTATGAGATTCTTGGTAACAAGTGAGACTGGGGAGATGGTGGGGAACTAACTTCTTAATTTGACAGGCAGCCAGATGTGCCAAGCCGAACAAGGGCTATTAGAACATACTTTTCCCTAGGAAGAAAACTTGTGAAGACCCCAATATATGAGAAAAAGATCATCAGAAAGAAATTGGTGCATTGAATTGTAAAGGAGTTTGTTGTTCACTAAGGACTGCAAAATTCTTTCTTTTCTTGACCCAAGCTTACTGGCAGTCACTTTTAATGGGTGATAAAAAGGTAAAGGTAAAGGGATCCCTGACCGTTAGGTCCAGTCGTGACTGACTCTGGGGTTGCAGCGCTTATCTCACTTTATTGACCGAGGGAGCCGGTGTACAACTTCCGGGTCATGTGGCCAGCATGACTAAGCCACTTCTGGCGAACCAGAGCAGCGCATGGAAACGCCGTTTACCTTCCCACCGGAGCGGTACCTATTTATCTGCTTGCACTCTGACATGCTTTCGAACTGCTAGGTTGGCAGGAGCAGGGACCGAGCGATGGGAGCTCACCCCGTCGCAGGGATTCGAACCGCCGATCTTCTGATCGGCAAGTCCTAGGCTCTGTGGTTTAACCCACAGCGCCACCCGCGTCCCGTTTAATGGGTGATACTAGTCTACTAATCATATTATGGTCACCTTGGGGACTGCTGTTGAGACCAGTATATTTGTGACGGGCCCTACAGACTCACAACTGGGTGTATGCTGGGCCCCTTCCTCAATAACACCAAACTTGTGGCTAATGGTTATATATCAGCATGGGACGTGTGTGGCCAGCAGATGCATTGCTCCTACTCCTTCACATGTTCATCGTTTGGACGTTTCTGCTGTTCCCAGCCCAGTACACTTCAAATACATCCTCCCCATCACATGTGCTGGGGCCTGCAAAACTAAACAGGGTCTCGTTCTCACTGCAGCATTGTCGCGACTCTCCTCACTCCGTCCCCGGGTCTGGCTTGACCCAGGAGTGGAGCTGCAGTTGGCGGTGTTGAGCTGATTCAGGCTCCAATGAGGAAGCCTGTCGTGGGGGCATCTGGTCACGCCTCCTCAAAAAAATATCCATGCATGAGATGCATGATTGGACCTGAGAAAATGCATACCATATTCGCCCAAGTGCAGCGCAAGTCAAAATACAAACCACTGCACCATGCAAATCCATCTGCTAATCTGAATACCTGAAGGACCTTCTTCACTCCCATCATTCAGCCTGGACACTGAAGTCTAGCTCCAAGGGCCTTCTGGTGGTTCCCTCACTGCGAGAAATGAGGTTACAGGGAACCAGGCAGAGGGCCTTCTTGGCTGTGGCGCCCACCCTGTGGAATGCCCTCCCATCAGATGTCAAGGAAACAAACAACTATCTGTTGTAAAAACCTGTATAGAGAAGTTTTTAATGTTTGATGTTTTCCTGTGTTTGAAGTTTTAATTTGTTGGATCGTCATCATCATCATCTTGGGTGAATCTGCTAATTTCAGTTTCTTTCTTTTCTTTTTAAAATAATTTTTATCAAATTTTATTAAATGTTACCCAAAAAAAAGAATAGAAAAAAAGAAACAGAAACAATGCATAACCATACAAAAAGACATTTTGTCTACACAATTTTCCAGAATGCAGACTAGAAAAGAAGAAAGACAAAAGATAAAAGAAACAAGACAGAACCTGCTCATTTCAGTTTCACTTAGTGTCTCATTGTTCCAGTCTTAATTTCACTTTTCCACATACCCATATCAGCTTGTGATTTCTTTTCAGTCTTAATAAAATTCATCAGCAAATATTAACCTAGCACGTGGAATTTTTTACACGTTACTTGGATGACAAAACAAAAATCAGAGAAGTGAAAATTTAAAGGATTGCTGTGTTTCGGTTTGTGCATTGCTTTGGAAAGTGGGACTTATGTTCACTTTTAATGCAAAATGAATCAGATTTCTTCCTACCCCCTATTCCCTATCTATCACATAAGCCACACTTCATTATTATTTCCAGATCCCCATGTTGGTCCAAACAACTTACTGATAAAAAATAACAAGCTATCTGGCTTCCAGCTATCCCCACCCTTGCCAGACCATAATGAGGTGGAAGGGATCTGCACACTCTTTCTTCCAAAATGGCCTTCCGTGGCAGAGGGCATCAAGGGCAGTGCAAATTTATAATAGGAGGAGTACCATGTTTGTCAAGTGCTTAACTTGTGAGGTTCCCTGTTTCCCTTTGATGTCTGACTTTGCTCTTGATAATCCCGGCTACTAGTCAGACGACTTTGATTAATAATCATTTTGTGTCATTTCATAAAATTTATTTCCATTTAATCTGGTCTGAATATATTTAAGTCTGTCTTACGTGTGGCAGATTCTGATGTGTAATAATTAATAACTGAGATCGCGCAGAGCAGAGTGGCTAAAAGACTGAGAGTGCCCTTGGTTCAAATGTCATCGCTTCCGTGGATTCACTAGGTGGCCTCAGGGAAACTCTCTCTCTCTCTCTCTCTCTCTCTCATAATAAGACTCACCTGTCTCCAAGAGTTGTTGTAAAGAATTCAATATGATCTGTTGGATCCAGAGCAAAATTCTAAGTGCTATTATTGGAGTGATTTGGATAGAAATTAATGGGGTTATATTGATTGTTGTTGTTTAGTTGTTTAGTCGTGTCCGACTCTTCGTGACCCCATGGACCAGAGCACGCCTGGCACTCCTGTCTTCCACTGCCTCCCGCAGTTTGGTCAAACTCATGCTGGTAGCTTCGAGAACACTGTCCCACCATCTCATCCTCTGTCGTCCCCTTCTCCTTGTGCCCTCAATCTTTCCCAGCATCAGGGTCTTTTCCAGGGAGTCTTCTCTTCTCAAGAGGTGGCCAAAGTATTGGAGTCTCAGCTTCAGGATCTGTCCTTCCAGTGAGCACTCAGGGCTGATTTCCTTAGGAATGCATAGGTTTGATCTTCTTGCAGTCCATGGGACTCTCAAGAGTCTCCTCCAGCACCATAATTCAAAAGCATCAATTCTTTGGCGATCAGACTTCTTTATGGTCCAGCTCTCACTTCTATACATCACTACTGGGAAAACCATAGCTTTAACTATACGGACCTTTGTTGGCAAGGTGATGTCTCTGCTTTTTAAGATGCTGTATTGATTACATCTAGGTAATTCCTTCCTCTTCCCTAACCATTGCATCTGGAGGGTGGAAAGTGGTACCTCACACTCACTGTTGAGAGTGGGATTTAGTAGGCAAATCCCTGAGTTCTTGAATATGTAAAAGAGAAGTCTAGCAGATTGGTTCTATTGGTGAAGTTCAGAGTCCCACCTCCAACATGGGGGCCCAAAGAGCAGTACACAAACCCTCTTGCCCAACCAAGAATTTAATATTGGAATTTCTTTCCTCCATGACAGCGTAACTTTTCAAATTCTGAATTTTATTATAATTATTCTGAATTACTAGGGATGGAAGAAAATGCCTATTTCTGTTTCTTTCAGTTTCTCATTTTCCCAACCATAGGTTCAGTTCACCCCATTTTTGCATCAGTGTGATGGGTAAAAAAGAAAACTATATTCATTTTTAAAAAAATATTTCTCCTAATGTACGCATTTTGAACTCCCCCCCTAATTTGTGCATTTTTGCAAGCTATTTTCCCTAATAAGAAAGCATTTTTGCACAATACTTTCATTTTTTGTGAACACTTTCCTCTGACATATAAATTTCTGCATACAGTTTATGATTGGTGCATCACAAAAGACAGAGAAGAGTGACTTTGGAAAGGTAGCTTTGCTTTGGTTTGCATATTCAGCCAGGAAGTTAGGTGGGTTCCCAATGGAATCCAAATCACATAAATTTCTTCCCCATTCCTACTGAGAACTCAGCCAGATCCTAGTTATACTAAACTGCACAAAAATATAGATTTTTGTTACTTGGTGATTTTGCATGAATTTAGATGGCAAGCTCTTGTTTCCCTATAGCATCCGTTAGACCACATAAATTCATCCTCAGTATAAGAAATAATAATAAAAGTTTATGTGTGAGAAAGAGAGTGCTCAAGAAAATATACAGAACAACTATATTTCTCCAACTTTAAACCTGGCAACTAAGGTAATTAATAAGTTCTTTCTATTGCACTTGTACAGCAGTCAGATAGACTTGTCCCTTGTCAATTTAATTCATTTTTGATGCCGCTTTTGAAAAACACAATGCATTCTCAAAAGAATCTGAAAGCTGCGTTCTAGTGATGCAATATGCAAGGCAAAAAACCAACAACCTTGGTTTTAAGGGAACAGAGTTGAAAGATGTGTCATTTTGAAATTGGTGTACACTAGGCAGCAAATCTGGAGGAGAGAATAAAAAGAAAACGGTCATTGTGTGAAGAATGCAGTATTAGTATGGGAAGGAAATAGTGTGTGCACACCTAGGAATACACAATATACTGGGATGAGTAACAGTTTGTAGAAAATTTGTTAATAATAATAATGATGATGATGATGTCATTTTATAATTTGACTGATATTCTGTTCAGCTATCAGGTAAAAACTGGACACTTACTGATCATCTGCATTCATTGCCTTACACCACGTTGTTTATTCAAATGAGGGTGGTTGTTGTTTTTCACAAAGTGGTTGCTTTTGGGGGGCCACTGCAGTTTGTTTGTGTAGCAGGATCTCTTCCCTTGTGCTTAAAAGAAAAGCTTTCAAACTCCATATCAGTAGCATGAGAGTGGATGTTCACAGCACAATAGGCATACAGTATGGCATAATATATGCACTTTTCCTGCAGAATTCTAATGGCCCTGTGTGGAGGGAAATTTACTCCGTCCTTATAGGAATTAAAGGAAGGCATTTATTTCATTCAGAGAATGCACTGTCTCCCAATGGTTGTGGCGCTAAGGACTCTCAGCTTTGAATGGGACCTTTTATTGTGGAGGAAGAAAGCGCAGATACAGCGCCGAGGGAAAATTTCAGAGTCCAGACTCGAGTGCCTAGCAACTCTTTGCCATCTCTCATTTTTTCCCAGTCCCCGACTAACTGAACCCTTTCCGTCCATCTTTAATTGATTGGGTTAAAATAAACCCTCAGAACTACCAGTGTTTTTGTGGCCCCCATAATAGGACCATTGTGCGCTCCCCTCCAACTCTTGTGCTCTCTATTTAGGAATGTGTCACTCTGAGCGGTTCAAAAGTGTGAGTAAACGAAAAAAAAGGGGGCACAATCACTTCATTAATGATTTGTAAACAGAATATTCTGCAGTGACACCACCTGCATAGGCTTTCAAAAGAAAACATATACATATACTGTACTTGTGGAAGCCCTCAGTATGTGGAAACAGTGTCATTTTATTCTGCCAAGTGCATAATTGCGCCAATTAACACTTTTAAACTCCTGCTAAATAGCGGCATTAAATGGAAGGGTTTCTCAGATAAACACCCCCACCCCCCAAAAAAAAATCCAAAAGAAACAGGCATACAAAAGGAAAGAAAGAAAGAAAGAAAGAAAGAAAGAAAGAAAGAAAGAAAGAA
>JAXCMG010000127.1:1339365-1350137 GCA_034642415.1 Podarcis siculus | reverse complement strand
TTATTATTATTATTATTATTATTATTATTATTATTATTATTATTATTATTAAAACCTGCTTCCAAGAAGAAGACTGAAGGAGAGAGAACATGCTTGGAAAAAGCTACTCTCCTGGTAATCTGTGACAAGTTTTGTGGTATGAAGATGGGGAAATGCTACAAAAGTTTTTTATTCTTTATTTTAGCCACCTTCCCATGACTTCATCCTTTGAACACTGCTAAGATGTTTAATGGCGTAGCACCCATATGGACCAGGCTCATGCATCTGTTTTCTATTGAATAATTGCTTAGTAAGACTGGGGTGTCAATCAGTTGGGAATGACATAGGAACATATGAAGCTACCTTGGACCATGTCAGATCTAAGTCAGTATTGTCTACAGAGACTGGCAGCAGCTCTCCATGAGTTCTGACAGGAGGTGTTAAAGATATGAGTTTAATATGGATAAAATGTCATGTTTGTATACATTGTGTTTGAAAACTTTTTGCAAAGAGGAGTTTGCATTAGGCACAGGAGGTTTCACTCTGGAGAATGCGGCAGAAAAGGTTGGATGTTTTTATCCCAGTCTTTAGACTAATTGATCATCCCAGAAACTGGAGTTGCAGATCTCTTGCTGCAGGATGATAAACTTACGATTTCTCTCTTTCTGGAAGCAGAGAGAAGACAGTTACTGTACTGTATTAAGGACTAAATAGGAGAAGGGACCACATTTCTAGTTTGTTTAAGAACAATGTGTTATTCTGTATTTTGTAACATTTGTTTGTAACTGTTTTAAGACTGTTTCCAGTAAAGCTTTGAAACTCATTCTTGTGGTGGAGAGCAGATTCTTTTCTACTCTAGCCAAGATCTAGATTAGGAATTCCACTGCAGCTTCTCTTAACAGAAGGCTTTTTCCAACAATACCTGGATCTGCCAGGGATTGAACCTGGAACTTTCTGCTTTGGAGGCAAGTGCTCAACACTGAGTTACAGGTAAAGGCACTGTGACCACCATTAATGTTGCTTAGTGAACCACCTCATTGGTCACCACTGCTCAGTAGACTGGTTTGTAGCATATTTGTGGGGCAGTAGCATTTGTGGGACGCGAGTGATGCTGTCCACAGCATCACAGAGCCTAGGACTTGCCAATCAGAAGGTCAGCGCTTCGAATCCTCGCGACAGGGTGAGCTCCCGTTGCTCAGTCCCTGCTCCTGCCAACCTAGCAGTTCGAAAGCATGTCAAAGTAGATAAATAGGTACCGCTCTGGCAGGAAGGTAAACGGCGTTTCTGTACGCTGTTCTGACTCGCCAGAAGCGGCTTAGTCATGCTGGCCACATAACCCGGAAGCTGTACGCCGGCTGCCTCGGCCAATAGAGCGAGATGAGAGCCACAACCCCAGAGTCGGCCATGACTGGACCTAATGGTCAGGGGTCCCTTTACCTTTGCCTAGCATTTGTGGGTTGATTTATAACTCTCTCTCTCTCTCTCTCTCTCTCTCTCTCTCTCACACACACACACACACACTCCTTACATTTAGAGGACAACCTTACAGTTCTTGCAAAAGGAAGCCAGCTAGAACTCTCATTCCTGTTAATTTTGTTAAACCATCTGACTTCTGTCTTCTTTGAGCCAGTTTGGTAAGCTCAGCTTTTATTCCAAATGCAAGCTTTTGTTTTCTGCTTCTCGGAAGAGTCTAATTGATTCAGCTGACGTCTGGGTGCCCGGGATAAGTATTTGTTGTGCCGGTGCAATCAGTATGGGTAGGACACGACTGCATGGTGCATGTTGCATTATTCACTTTCATCTACATGCAGCTCAGGGATGGCAGGCTTCTCACTGCTACCTTTATGTTGGTTCATCCGATATCCTAGTCTGGCTGGTACAGTGGGAAGCCTGGGAGATCAGCTGTCATGCTGTCGACCTCCTGCTGAATCCAGGGAGGAATACAGAATGGGGGCGTGCTATGTTTAACAGGGAATCTTTCAATGCGGGGAGTTTTTCGCCAACAAAGGGCTTCCTCCTACGACAACAGGGATAGGGTTGCAAATCCATGTGGTCAAAATAGGGTGAACCCCACAAAAGCGGATGGGGAAGGGAATAGGCATTGCGCTTTCGCTTGCTCTTGTCTGATGGGTCCCAAATTAGGTTTCGTTCCATTTTGTTAAAGAAGAACAGCAGCAAATGCCATCTTAAAATGAATTTGTAAAGAGGGACAGGGCACCTTTTTGGCCATGGGCACTGCATGCACTAAGGGGCAGGGAGTTGTGAATTGCGCACTCATGTGAGTGCGCACACAGTCTCCCAGCCTCCCTTTCTGCCTCTTCCACACATAAATACACACACAAATGCTTTATCCCGAGAGGAACCACACAATGTCACCTCCCTCCTTGCCAGTGAAGAAAGAGAGAGTGAATAATTAATAATAATAATAATAATAATAATAATAATAATAATAATAATAATTTATTTATATCCTGCCCTCCCCAGCTGAAGCCGGGCTCAGAGCGGCTAACAACAGTAAATAATACAGCATTCTAAAATCAATTCATTATAAAATCAGTTTAAATCAAATGAACGGCAACCATTGGGCTAGAGTTCTGTGAGGATTAAAGATCTATACAGTGGTACTCGGGTTAAGTACTTAATTCGTTCCGGAGGTCCATTTTTAACCTAAAACTGTTCTTAACCTGAAGACCACTTTAGCTAATGGGGCATCCTGCTGCCGCCACGCCGCTGGAGCACAATTTCTGTTCTCATCCTGAAGAAAAGTTCTTAACCCCAGGTACTATTTCTGGGTTAGCGGAGTCTGTAACCTGAAGCGTATGTAACCTGAAGAGTATGTAACCCGTGGTACCACAGTACTGGAATCTGTCACCCCTGTGGATCCTGCTACCTGAGGCAATAGCTTCACTTTGCCTCATGAGTGGGTCAGTGCCAAATCCATATGCATCCACGTGCCATTTTGCATGCTACATCTGGAGACGGTGCCCCCCCCCTAACTACAGCAACATATTATAGGATAAATAGATTTATCTCACGTTTTTCTGCTTCTGTACCATTTCAGCCCTCACAGTTCTGTTCACGATCTTTCTTTCCAAATATGGAATCTTAAAAAAGGGGGGTGGGCATCTTACAAGATAAGCCACAATTATTCCCTTGAAGATTTCTGCTCCCCTTTTGGAAGTCTAGGAACTTCCAAAGCTTTGATGCATATAGCTTTCCCCTAATTATAGGTGACGCATGCCTTTGTTGGCCATTGGAAAGTCACCACTAATACTATAAGCTTAACGGCTGGACATTGCACTAAATCCATGTGTTGTTTCTAAAATCTATATATGTATATCAGTGACTAGTGCTGAGACGGTAACTGCAGGCAGAGAAGAAAATTATAACATTAATGGTCACAAAAGAAGCAAAAGAAGAAAGGAAAGCAAAACCATCCTGGATCTCAAGAAAAGCCAAATTAGCTAGTAGCAATGGCCAAAATTCCAAAGTCATCATTGATCATGTTGCCACTGATCCCTTGACCAGGGTTGGATCGGATGGCTTTCTTTATGTGGCATACAAGAGAAAGCGGATTTTTTCATTGTGGTGCATTTCAAAGAGTGTTTCTGAAATGCTATCTTGTTTCAGTCTCCTTTCAGGCACAGAAAAGCAGCGCAGCGCAGAGCTAAATGGGCTAATTACCTTTGCAGCTCAAAAAAGAGGGGAAAACGCAAGAGCCTCGTCTTTATCTCCTCTGATTTCAGAACCTGACATGGGGCTTTTCAGTTCCACACATCCCTTTAAATAAATGCCTAATTAGATAACTCACGGAGTCAACTGGTAAACGAGTAAAGGGCTGGCAAAGGGCTGCCTCCGTCCCCCCTCTGCCATTCATGCTCTTGGAAATTAAAAATGAAAGAACCCTTTGAACAAGTGTCAGGGGGATTTCCCCCCCCAATTTAAACCTAGTAGCTTTTTTTCTACTTTGGCTTCAGATTTATTGTGCATAAATATTATTTTTGTGTGGGAAAGTGCACAAAACAAGCCTTCTCCACCCCTGACCTTCCTGCAATGAGGCCATGTTGAAATTGAGATCCTGATCATACGGAGGATTCGAAACATGCTCACCTGAACACATGGAGAATGCCCTTTAGACTTTCCTGCTCAATGTGGGAAGCTGAGGAGTGGAGGTGGCAGGGACTGTCAGCATGGGCATGGAAGAATTCCTATTTTCCCCAGTTTTTCATTTTCCCAAACTTAGGTTCATTACTCCGCATTTTGACAGTATGCATTTTTTTTAGTCCTTCTGAAGATTCATCAGCATTTCAGTTTGAATTTCTCCTAATAGACATGTTTGTATAAACTGTTGTCCAATATATACATTTTTGCAAAGTATGTTTCCCTAAAATATATGCATCTGCATGCACGCTCTACATTAGTATGCACATTTTTGTACACATTATTTGGCGGGATAAGTGCACTGCAAAATTCAGAGAAAAGTGAATTTTGAAGGCTGGCTTGTATGGCTTGGGGAGTTGGGGACGCAGGTGGCGCTGTGGTCTAAACCACAGAGCCTAGGGCTTGCCGATCAGAAGGTTGGTGGTTCGAATCCCCACGACGGGGTGAGCTCCCATTGCTCAGTCCCTGCTCCTGCCAACCTAGCAGTTTGAAAGCACATCAAAGTGCCAGTAGATCAATAGGTACTGCTCCGGCGGGAAGGTAAACGGCATTTCTGTGTGCTGCTCTGGTTTCGCCAGAAGCGGCTTAATCATTCTGGCCACATGACCCAGAAGCGGACAAACGCTGGCTCCCTCGGCCAGTAAAGTGAGATGAACACCGCAACCCCAGTGTCGGCCACAAATGGACTTAACGGTCAGGGGTCCCTTTCCCTTTCCCTATGGCTTGGGGAAGTGCAAATTTTGTATATTAAAATTTAAATGCGAACTGAAGCAAACTTCTCCTCCATCTCTAGTTGGGGAAGAGGTTGGCAAGTCTGTCTTCACATTCCCTCCAAGTTTTTCTTCCCACCTGTGTTCTTTTAATGCCTGAATAGGACTACGGAGTCACCAAGATTGCAATCCGATATGCATTTGCTTTAGAGTAAATGACACTGAACTTAATGGAACTTTGGAGAAATCATGAACAGGATTGCACAGTGAATTGTGAGTCACTTGGCTATGGAAGTAATAAAGGCATTCATCAAGTGAGTCACTGAGTAATAAGAAAGAGAGGAGTGGAAAAGCTCATATGCATTCCTGGCTGAGCTTTTGCTTTCAGAGTAATACCTTTTCAGCACCCATTTTCCTTCCTCTTCTTCATACATATTATCTTACCTATAATCCTTATCTGCAGTCTTCATCTATTTTATTTCCTTATTTTTAGTTATCTATGTGACTTAAGGAAGCGCTTAAATTGGCAAAACCATTCTATGCTTTAATTTGATGCCTTACTTGCCTCTCTGACATTACAGAATGCCCTAAAAATTACCCAAACTTGCCTTTGATGTAACAAGTGTGTGGGTGTAGATAGATAGATAGAGATAGATAGATAGATAGATAGATAGATAGATAGATAGATACATAGATAGATGATAGGTAGATATTTGTGCAAAATTCTGTACAGTACCGTGGACTGATCTGGCAGCCAAGGAGAGACTTGTCAACACCAACACAGGCTTCATCAGTCCTATCCATAGCTGTCAATGTTTCCCATTTTTTAAGGGAAATTCCCTTATTCCGAATAGGATTCCTCGCAAGAAAAGGGAAAAGTTGACAACTATGGTCCTATCCCAGATGATGCTTCAACCAATTATGTGAGTGTCTCAGGTGTGTGAAGGCAATTGCCAGAGGGGGAGAAAAAAATATTTGTGTGCCAAAGGGGACTGACAAAGCCATCCCCTCCCCTTTACCAGTAACCAGAAAAAATAATCACAAAATGAAAAATTTCAAGTGATATTCTAATGGTTGTCTTATATGAACAGTCACAAGAACGGGAGAACTGAGATATAATGCAATGCCCATAATAATGTGGTGGCATTGTTAAAGACATTAATTATATTTGAATTAGCAACACAGAGTTCCATTTCAATTCCCAGACTTTATTTAGCTATCTCCAAAGCAACCAGCGTCAGAATGGCTACAAGCCTGTCTTTTAGCTGCCAATAGTGGATATTTAGGTCTATTTTTTTTAATAATAATTTTTTATTAGTTTTCAATGTGGGTATTTAAAAACACAGAGAAACATATATATTAATAATTAAAACTGACTGACCAAGGTTACAAGTTGCATCCTAAGTATGGAGCAGTAATTTATTATGAATATACATATATACACACACACAGTGGTACCTTGATTGTCGAATGGCTTGGCTCCCGAATGCCGCAAACCCGGAATTAAGTGTTCTGGTTTGCGAACGTTTTTTGGAAGCTGAATGTCCGACGCGGCTCCTGCAGCCAATCAGAAGCCGTGCCTTGGTTGTCGAACGGTTCAGGGAGATGGACTCCCGGAACAGATTACGTTCAAGGTACCACTGTGTGTGTATATATATACACACATACCCCACCTTTCCACCCACCAGGCTCCACAATGCATCCAAACATTGTATAGCAACGGAGGAAACTAAACACATTATCATAGCAGGAAATCAAACTGCAGCGACAGCAGGAGCCCAACGACAGAATCAAAAGGGAGAAACTTAGTTATTGCTTGTGTTAAATGGAATAATTGTATTTTTCCGTGTATAAGACTAGGATTCCCCCCCCAAAAAATAATGTCCAAAATTTGGGTGCGTCTTATACACGGAGAGATTCCCCTCCCATTTTCCTAAAATTTCTTCATGGTCTGTTTGTGAGCTTCCCATGGACCTCTGGCTAGTTATTGTGGGTAAGATTAGAAGGATTCAGGTGAACCCTCTCACACATTACAATTGTGTGCGAAGAAGCTATGCCCCCAAAGCAAACAGAATCACAGAATTGTACCCCTGCAATGCAGAAATCTTTTGCCCAATGTGGGGCGCAAACCCAACCCCTGACCCTGAGATTAGACGTTTTATGCTCTACTGGCTGAGCTATCCCAGCTTCAATACCGAGAGTGATACCCCAGATATGTGGCCTGTGTGTGTGTGTTATTGTGTAGCTGGTGGATACGTTGCTGACAGGGGCTGTGGCCACTGGGTGTGATCCTGCTCAGCCTTCAATATGTGAGGAGTGTTTCTCTCAACACCCCTAATCATGGGCTAGGTAGTCCTTTGTCAAAATAGTTCCTATGGTCATCTTAAGATCACCACCATGCCATAGCATAGCTCATTTTTAAATAGCAGCTGCCAGCGTGGTGCCAGGGCTGAGGTTTGGAAAAGAAAGCTTTAAAGATACCCTGTACTTCCCCGTACACTTCTCTTGACCTGAAATATACAGGAGGGGCATGTGTGGTTTGGACCCTCTTTTGCGTGAAAACTGCAAACCTACCAATACCCTCTCATATTTAAAGAAGCAAAGAATCACAAAATCATAGAACCACAAGTATGACCTGCAACGAAATGTTGCAGTGTAGAATGCTCTTGTTCAGGGTTCCATCCATTCATCCATCCAGACTTTTTTTCTGGATACTGCATTCTGTTCTTCCCAGGCCCAGTTTTCCATATTCCCACAACAGCCAGTTAGCATTCTATGACCAATGAGATTGCTCAGTGTTCACTGGGCTATTTCCCCTCCCCAAAGTATTTTTCTGAAGGTTTTTTTTTTTTTTTTGTACTACTGAAAAACTTTTGTTTCTCCTCAAACCTGTTGATGCCTCCTCCTTGAGTATGGATGGTGCCATTTTGGCTACGTATGGATTAACAAAGCGTATGAGTTTGCTATTAGCAATAGGATTATGAAGAGACAAATATATAACTAAGGGCAGATTCATAGCCTGTTTTCCAGACCTCCCTGGGCACTGTATTTTGCTAAATTTGGGAATTATAGCTCTATGTGGGGTACAGCACAGGGCCTTAAATAAATGCGGATCAGCCTTAAATCTAATCCCTGACAGGCCATAACACATTGCTCATACATCGGTTTGCTGTAGAGCAGGCTTGTTTCATCAGAACCAGTCACAGACATCACTGTGAACTAGTTCAGGCTTCCTCAACCTCGGCCCTCCAGATGTTTTGAGACTACAATTCCCATCATCCCTGCCCACTGGTCCTGCTAGCTAGGGATCATGGGAGTTGTAGGCCAAAAACATCTGGAGGGTCGAGGTTGAGGAAGCCTGAACTAGGATAACCAAAGATACTTCACACTCCAGAGTCCAAAAGTTTAGCCTGCTATACAAAACCTACGAACGCTGTCTTGTAGCACTGCCTTGTGACCCACCAACGCAGCCTGCCAGGATTTTGGACTACAAAAATCGGGAGGGGAATTTCACATGTTTAGCAGGATGTCATGTATGACTGGTAGACTGTGTTCAGTATACTGGGTCACAAGTTCTACATGCAAATGCTGCTCATATCATGCCACAATATGCATGCCCACATTCATATTTTATGGAATCACCAATGAAATCTCATCCTGAGCTAACAGATCACTGAGATCTCACCTTAAATGAAATGCTGGTGTGAGTTTGTAGGCCTGTATCAAAAAAAAAAAAAAAAATCTGAGGACTTCCAAGGGAAACAAAACTCTTTTTTGGTGCAAAGATCCCCACCTTAAGCTTTGAAAAATTATATATTTATGTGTTCATCATGTGACCATGATGACTGGATAATAAACGTGATCTCTAATATTTATGCACTCAGGAATCTACAGGGCGCAGGATGCAATCTTTAACTTTCAAATACCATCTTATGCTTATGAATGGCTGATGCACCCATCCAATCCATTTGAGCTACTATGTTGCTATTCACACAAAGTTGTGCACTTATGGTTTTTTTCTAATATAGCAGGCAGGGTGTTGGATTTGGGTCAAGAAAACTTGGGTTCAAGTCTTCACTCCTCAATGAAGTTCACTCATCAACCTTACAGAAGAAACAACAACAACTGGGGAGTTGTAATGTAGTATTAAAAATTACAGAACATGTAAAGTCAATGGGAATTTATAATCTCACTAAATTATGTGTAGCCAAATAGGTAAAGAATTGAAAAAAATGGAAAGAAGAGGAAACCACCTGGAATTTCAGAATGGAAAGTAAGACTTCAGTGAACTTCACCCCCCCAGCAGCAACTCAGAAGCAAGGAATACTTTGCAAGTGAGGCTAAATAAAGATTTCCCTTTGGGAGGTGTTGAGGATGACACAACAGAAACTTGGTCCTCTTTGTTCGCCATTGAAGATCCTCAGACCAAGGACACTCAGCCTTGTTTGGGGGATCTAATATCCGATGTGAAACAAGGAAGGCTTCTATTGTGGCTGTCACCAGTGGCTCTATTAGAAACAATCAATGCTTTTCCAAAGCTACATGGTGCATGATGTAATTCCATTTTCTCTCTGACTGCAGGAAAGGGGAAATCAAGTAATTAAATGTGAGAAATCACAGAACAGAGAGGGGGGGCCTTTTCTGCTTGGCTACATTCCCCAATACAGTTGCCCAGCCACAGAAGACAGAATTCAGGCGAAGGAAAGACTTGCACAGCTTTGGACAATAGCGGACACTGCCCATGAATGCACCATGTAGCAAACACAGTTTGTTGTCAGGAACTAACAAGCCAGCCATGTCCTGCTCAAGTGGCACGACTTCCCATCAACTTGAATAGGCCTGACGGCTAGTAGGCCTCCGTCAAAGAGATATGCTTTATGCTCTCAGATCTCATTGTCTTTGCATTCAAGTGGCTAGGCAGGAGGCGTACCCACCAAACCAAAAGTATGGGGCAAGAATAGCAAGGGGGAAAGGAACACTAAAGATGGGCTTCTAAAAGACAGTTTGAAAGACAGCTGAAATTTGGAAACATTGGGCCTCCTCTCGGCTCCCCCTGTCCTCCCCAAAAAGATTGTTCAAACTGCACAAAAACACATTTCCAATGAAAAGCAAAAGGTTGGGCTGGTCATCTGGGTTTTTGTCTTTCTGACTCCTCAATATTCCTTTTATTAAGCCATGAATAAGATAAAATCACATACTCAAAAATAAGGGTCTGGCGACTTCTGTTTCAGTGTATCTGAAGAAGTGTGCATGCACACGAAAGCTCATACCAAGAACAAACTTAGTTGGTCTCTAAGGTGCTACTAGAAGGAATTTTTTTATTGTGTCAAAAATACTTAATTATATTTCGCTGTATTTAATAAGCACTTTCCCACCCAATTTTTACTGGAAATGTGCAGAACCCCTATGGAAATCTCATGAGCTGCCATCAGGCCTGCACGGGGGGTGGCGGGGGTGGCAGACAGGTACACTTGCCCCGGGACTCGGAGGGCTAAGCTGACGGGGAGGCATCACCAGGGGCATTGCACTGTTATGCCAAGAACACCCTGTGCCTTCCAGCCAACCAGGAACAAAACAGCCATGGGCAAATTAGTTTTGCAAGCATGGCTGAGAAGTGCACAATACTTGATAGATCAGTGTAGAGTCGAAAAAGCTTCTGAACTTTCGTTTTTCTTCTGAATTTAAATTTTAGATGGTTTATCAGCGCTACCTGTTGTGGCGTGGGGTTTGTGATTTCAGCTCTCTTGACATAATATGCTGGAGACAGTTCTCTAGTAACACTTCTTTATTACAGCAAACAAGACTGAGACCTGAGGAGGGGAGAGCTACATTTATAGGGACAGAGAACTAGCTATAAAGGATACATTTTGGAGGTAACAATATCAGGCAATCACAGTCCTGCCTTTTGGAGGAAACCAATAA
>JAXCMG010000127.1:1242209-1323591 GCA_034642415.1 Podarcis siculus | reverse complement strand
CAAGCGGGATGTGTCGTCACGCTTGTTCATGTTGTGAGGGTGTTTCTATATATATATATATATATATATATATATATATATATATATATATAAAGACAGAAGCATGATGCTTCTTAAGGAGTCATTTCCTGAAATTTTATGGTGGTCAACAACCTTGGCCTTTTGTACTTTTTCTTTGCCAGTGACCCAGTTCACACAAATCCCATTGCTACTTCTGGTTGTTGTTTTTTTTTACCACTGCCCAACTTTTTCTAATCTCACAGCTACCCACCAAACCTCAGGCTCCTGACATCCTACATTTCCAAGCAAATCGTGTGGCAGCAGTGTTGGCTGACAAGTGTGGTAGCTCTGCATTTTCAGAACAGCTTGATATACACACCGTAGGAGAGAATAACGTTTATCTCAAAGCTTCAAGAGACCCGTTGGCTTCTGCATACGGATCTACTCAAAAGTACAACTAGATGAGGTCAGCTGGAAGCTCTAGTTCCTCTTTCTCTGGCAAAATATCTGAGGAATTATGTGATAAGAATGTTTATAAGAATAGCAACATTTCTTAGTGGTTCCCCCTCCCCAGCACATCCCCAATTATTATATATTTTGTACGTAATTTCAACAACAGTTAGCTGATGTCAGATTGTGATAACAGCTGTGAATGTGAAACAATAATTAGCTAGGTGAAAACACACTTCTTGTGGGTTTTGTGTCTTCTTTCTTCTTACATTTTTTTGCTGACTGACATTCCACCAGAGGCCTGGGCAGTCCCCCCCTTTGCACCCTGCCCTCCTCATCTATTGAATGAAATCACAGCAACTGCTCCACCATTGGGATCAATATCCAGGCCATTATGTTGGCAAAAGAAGCAGCAAATCACATTTAGCTGGATTGTCAGGCTCATTATTATAAACAGATGGCAGCCCTTGCACTACAATGCGGCCGAGAAAAGACTGACATCATTTCACATTAAAATCTATAATGCTAATACACATCGCAGAGTCTTTGTAGAGGTCCTGAGTGCATTAATCTTCTGAATGATTTGCCAATGTGCATGCTGGTTGAGGTGTTTTCTCACTTGACTGGAATTAAAAAGATGGCTCTTTGACTGAGAATGGTTAACATTTATCCACACAGATTGAGCAAAGTTAACATGCAATCTTCTTTACCAGTTACGTCCTAATAGGATTGAATGGGTTGTTTTGTGGGAGCAAATGTTGCTACATTCCACAGCTGAGCTTTTCTTTTCTTTCCGTCACAACAGTGATGTGAGGATGAGCTGATCTTTTGCTTAATTACAAAGTAGGAACTTCATCAAATGACTTCTTGGGAAACTTACGAAACAAAGGGCTTGGCAAGATGTGCTCTCACTTTCCTACACATCAGGAAGAATCTCTGTGTTCTTGTAGAACACTATCCTTGCATTGCTTGGGGGGCTATTATTGCAAGGATGCTTTTAAGGACAGCTTTGTGTATTTGCACACGCAATGTTTACGGTATAGTCTCTTTCCCATCTCCTGAAAAGTGGATTCACCTTGACTCTAGTGCACATCTGTAAAAATATATAGTCACTCTACGCTAGAACAGTTTCCCCCTTAAACTCCTGTCCATATAATTAATGTTGTTAAACATGTTTGAACTGCAGTGTTCTTTCATATTCTGTCAGATCTAGCCCCAGTTGGTCCACCAACTATGGGTCCTTTTGGGGAGATGTGACTTAGGGACTTTACTCCATTCTCTGGTAGCCACCAGACTGGACTTACTGAAATGACCTAAATGTGAGGTAGTGATGTATGGAAGTGCGAGCTGGACCATAAAGAAGGCTGATCGCCGAAGAATTGATGCTTTTTAATTATGGTGCTGGAGGAGACTCTTGAGAGTCCCATGGACTGCAAGAAGATCAAACCGATCCATGCTGAAGGAAATCAGCCCTGAGTGCTCACTAGAAGGACAGATCCTGAAGCTGAGGCTCCAATACTTTGGCCACCTCATGAGAAGAGAAGACTCCCTGGAAAAGACCCAGATGTTGGGAAAGATGGAGGGCACAAGGAGAAGGGGATGGCAGAGGACGAGATGGTTGGACAGTGTTCTCGAAGCTACTAACATGAGTTTGACCAAACGGTGGGAGGCAGTGGAAGACAGGAGTGCCTGGTGTAGTCTGGTCCATGGGGTCACGAAGAGTCGGACACGACTAAATGACTAAACAACAACAAAATGTGAAGTTGCCCTTGAAGACTGTTTCATCTGGTACAGAATGCAGCAGCCAGACTACTGCTGCCATATAGAACAGCTATAACTCCTGTTCTAAAGCAACTGAACAGCTTTATTTCTGAGCCCAATTTAGGGCACTCAGGTTGGTGTTTAAAGCCCTACAGAACTTGAACCTCAAATATTTGAAAGACTGAAATGATCAAGGGGATGAAATGGCCACAGTGTTAGTATCCACAATGGCTATGCTCTGCCTCTATGGTCAGAGGCAGTAGTGCCCTGAATACCAGAGAGCCCTCCTTGGCTGGGGAAGTTGTTCTGCTTTCTTTCGTAGAGTCTGAGGACTTTCTCCTGGAAGCTGTGACAGCCCTTCTTTTGCTGTTGGAGCCAGTGTTTGTTTAATTGGGCACGACCCCTTTAATTACAGAAGGTGTTCCCAGAAGGAGTAGTGCTAACCACCCAGCCTGAACCACATCCCTGTTTTAACAAATATTCTGGTGTCAAGCCATTTATTGTAAGTAATTACTTGCATCTTAAATTGGGCCCTGAAATGAATTGGAAGCCAGTGCAATCAGAGCAAGACCAGTGTAATATGGCTGGAAAAGTCAACACCAGAATTTTGTCTGTCTGCAGCATTTTATGCCAGCTTTAGTTTCTGAGCACTCTTTGCCCTTCACAGAGTGCATTGCAATAATTCTAATCTGGCTGTTATGACATCTGTGACTAGTTCTGCTTTCTGCAGGAAAGAGCATAACTGGTGGACCAGATGAAGCTGGCCAAAGGCAACCAAGACAGCTGGGAGCCTTCAGAGGGAGTAGAGTACAAGTCTTGTTCAGAATGACACCCAGATATCAGTTCTACTTAGTCTAAACTTTGTACATGAAGCAGCATTTACTTCTGACCATTGCCTGAAATAACACTGAATGAGCCACAAATTTCCAAATGTGTCCACCTCATTGATACTTTTATATTTTTTAGTACACTTAAAAAATACCAAAAACTTGGTTGTGCACCCAAAAATGTAATGCAGAACTGTTCAGTAAGCTGCAAGATTGAGAGACTGGCCATGGAAGAGTTATTTATAATGGCTGAATAGATTCACACACACACACAAACACACACACAAAATAAAGCCAATTTCACTTGTGCAATCATGATTCAGAATTCTGACATGGAATTAAATTTAAAAATCACATATCTGCTTTTTTGGGATAAGTGTCACAAGCATGTTTTGCTCCTGTTTGGGAAGGCGAAGGCGGAGATATCTGTGAAAATAAATGGGAAACTTTTTCGCATCCGTATCGTACCCCAGCACTACTTGCTATTAGCAGAGTTTCCCAGATGGCTCTGAGTGTTTCCATACTGTCAGTTTAAGTGAGAGCGTATACATGATATGCTATTCAGGCAGCTTGCCTTCCATTATTAGGTGATTGCTTGATGTGATAAGAGAGACTCCTCTGTAATAGTGGTTGCATATTAAAATAACCAAGCAATCACTGCAGCCAAATGTTACTTGTGAATTCACCTTTAAAGAACACACTCTTTAGGAAAGCGAACTAGTAAAAATGTAATTACATTTTTATTAATTTTTCCAGATTTCCCCCTCACACACACATTTTATTTTACAAAACATTTCCTGATTATTCTGCACAGTGTTACATGGAAGAGAAGGAAAGGGAGCTATGAATGTAGGCTGACTGTCGGGTCGGGAGTGGAGGCGGGGGAGCAACCACATACTGACAACAAGATTTATTAGAATAATCTTCCCAAAGGTAATGCTGAAATCCCAATCAATTAACATATTTAAAACAAGATTGGACAAAGCACTAGTAGATGTATATTAGAGAACAATTCAACATTGCCATGGGACTAGGCTAGAAGACTTTAAAAGGTCCTGCCAGTCTCCAGAGAGATCTTTAAACTATTACGAACGATGAGAAACACCATTACATTTCAATTGTTCCTTTCTAAGGAACTGGCCCAATTCCGTACATATGAACGCATTAATATAAGCAACATGGGGAATGGAACACGAATAAAGGCATACTCCAAGGCCCTGAGGCAAAATACAGGGCGCTCATCCTGAAATAATATCAAACCCTACCCCATGCTTTGCAAGTTCCTTGCAATGATGTGACCAGCATCTTGTTCTCTTAACCCCTGTCCATCCCGGTTGGGGGAAGCCAGTCCATGGTGGGTGGTTCCAAGGTGTGGTGGATGCATCTTTATATGGTGGAGGGGTGCATGCTGCCCTTAAAGAGGCTGCAGTGCATCCACTTCTGAACCCTATGGTTTGTAGTGACTACTGTCTAGTCACAAATATCCCCTTCTTGGGTAGGAGTGGCAGCAGAGCAGTTGCAGTTGCAGGAGTTCCTGCAGGACAGAAATTATCTGGATCCATTTCAAACTGGGTTTGGGAATGAATCAGCCTTGGAAATGGGAGATTCCTGTTCCTCTTTCTTCTCAGTGGCTTCTAGTATCATAGACAATGGTATCCTTCTGAACCAGCTCTGTGGACTGGGTATTTGAGGCACAAAGGGATGTGGGTGGTGCTGTGGTCTAAACCACTGAACCTCCTGGGCTTGCCGATTGGAAGGCTGGCAGTTCGAATCCACACGACGGGGTGAGCTCCCATTGCTCTTTCCCAGCTCCTGCCAACCTAGCAGATCTAAAGCACGCCAGTGCAAGTAGATAAATAGGTACCGCTGCAGCGGGACGGTAAACAGCGTTTCTGTGTGCTCTGGCTTCCCTCACGGTTTTCCGTTGCACCAAAAGCAGTTTAGTCATGCTGGCCACATGACCCAGAAAGCTGTCTGTGGACAAACGCTGACTCCCTTGGTCTGAGAAGCGAGATGAGCGACGCACCCCATGGTCGCCTTTGACTGGACTTAACCATCCAGAGGTTCTTTCTTTTTGCCTTTTATTGGAGGCACAGCTTTACAGCAGTTCTGCTTCAACCTACTGGGCCATGTCCAGATAATATCAATGGCAGGCTGTGTTTTGGCCACTATGGGGTCTCATGGGTCTTTGAACTTGTTCTTGGTTTTGTTCAATGATAAAGCCATTTAGGGGCAGTTCTATTTCTCCATAAGAGAGTCAGGAGAGGCTGTGCATGATCTTGATCATTGCCTGGGTGCAATAGACCAAGTTTGAACCCTGAGATGATGGAGTCACCATGGGCCAGTGGTTTCTAAGTCTGGGAGATTTGTCGGTTGCTTGTTCTGGACAGGGCTGCACTCCCTCTGAAAGAACAGGCTAGTAGTTTGAGGTGCTCCTGGATCCATCTTTGTTGCTGAAGGCTCTGATAGCCTCACTACCCAGCAGTCTCTTTTACCAGCTATGACACATACTCCAGCTATGGTCATTCTTAGATGGGGATAGTCTGGGCATCCAAGAATGAAGTTATAAGGAACAAAAACAAAACAAATCAGTGTAGTTTTGAAATAAGTGGTTAAAATCCCAGTCCATTGGGCGGGGTACAAATAATAAAATTATTATTATGCAGTTTTCAACAATAGTGTCCAATTGTATCCAAACGTAGATGAAAACCTGCTCTTTCATCTCAAAAGTCATTGTGCAAAATTTGGTTACAATATTTTAAGAGGCATCCAAATGTATAATGAAAAGACAACTTCACAAAATATATACTGGACATTGCACAGGATGTCTGGAATTTGGTAAGGGCTGATATTCACTTCTTCCAGAGCTAGGCAGCCATGCTAGTCTGTTGCTGAAAAACCACAGAGCATCATGTGGCACCTCAAAAGCTAACAAAATTATTATGAGATGGGCTTTCATGGGCCAGAGGTGAGTCAACTTTGTCAGAGGCTTGTGTCAAAAACATGAGAGCATTTCTCACAATAAAATCACTGTTTTTTAAGGTGCAATTGACTCTTTTGTCATCCACATAGACTCAGATCAAGTTTATGAATATCCCCAAACTCAGTGATACACTAGCAAATGTGGAGCATCTTTAGAATCGATGACAAAACTCTCTCAATCCACATTTTGATAAGAAGTTTTGGGGCTTGTAAAAGCCTACCTCAAAAGAAAGGCAAGATTTTAAGTCTGACACACACCGCAAATTCTTCTCCAGCTCAGAACCAGGTCTGCAGGCCCCATTTTGTTCCCCATGGCAGCACCAGGAGCGTGAAGGATCCTTAGTTTAGTGGCCAAACTTAAATGAGCTAAACTAGGACCCTGCATTGGATTACACTTGAATTCTATCATCTTTGAGATGAACCCATTCCGAGTCAAGCCAGAACCTTTCCATCGCTAAGTGAAATGGTGAACAAACTTTGTAGCAAGCCTTCAATAAAAATTAGTGAGGCTGCTAGGGGGCAGGTAAATTTGCCTCAAGCTCAGAGCTGGCCTTCTCTGCATTACAGCATAAGGCATGTTTATAATAAGATGCAACATCCGTGTCATGCAGCCAAACACTCTAAACAATGTAGGAAAAATGTATTCTAGAGATATTGTGTAAACAATGCATCCCAAGCTGTTTGTGAGCCATTCACACCCATAATCCTCTCTTGTGTACCATTGACAGAGTGACCTTCACCCTCCCTGGCACATCCATCATCCCGTGAACTTTTCATGCAGTACCAACCTCATCTCATCCTTCCAAACAAACCTTTGTCCAGGTCCCAGCTTATCACTCACTGGGGGAATCTTGTGTTTGCACAAATATTTATCTGTGATGAGGGGTCGGTGGGGGGGAATGGAAGAAAGATCGCAAGTTCAGCACCTTTGAATGTTAGTGCTGATGGTTAGGCTTTAAAGCTTATCTGTCATCCTAACCTTCGCTGTATTTAATAAACCACTTTCATTTTTGCTTGACTACGCAATAGAAGTTGCCTTGGGAATTGGTTACATCTGAAATGAGCTTTGGTGATCTGTCTTTTGTGAAGGAATTCGACAATCTCACATATTTTCCTTATGCATATCCCCTCCCCCTGTTGTGCCCATATTGTTGTCTACAGAATGTACTGAAGACACAAACTGAGCGCCCGTGTAGATAACTATATTTGCTGAAATGACTGGAATGAGCAGACTCGAGCAGGTGAGACTAGTCTTTAAGCACTTCTTGCTGGTCTTTTATGAAATCAAACCTGCCTTGCAAACCACCACCTGCCATTAATCCAATTAGAAGAACAAAAGGATGGTCCTTGTTTATGTTTCCACTACAAGGAGTGGAAAGGGGATCACACCCCCAAGGACAGTCATTGAGATGATAGGGGAACTGGCTTTGTTAAAGGGGGCAACTGGGAATCCTTCCTCAGCTCCTTATAGGTCCACTAATAGTAGAAAAGAAAAGCAAGATGTCAGCCCAAGAGACGGAAGGGGGAAAGGGCTTGAACTCAACGTGACCTTGCATCCCACAGAAGCAAAAGGCAAGTGATGAGTCTATAGCAAAGGACCTACTGCAGGGATTTTTTTTAAAAAAAATCCATAAATATATTGGCTAAAGTTACATTTTTAATCTACTCTGCACAAACTGCAGGTTCAGAAAGCTGAATGGTGTCTTGGTGGGGTGGAAAGCTCTTAGAAGTCACCTTCCAAAAGTGGGCAACAGATCACACATGCACACACAATCACACACACTTGACACACGCATAATACGGAAGAAGAAGAAGAGTTTGGATTTGATATCCTGCTTTATCACTACCCGAAGGAGTCTGAAAGCGGCTAACATTCTCCTTTCCCTTCCTCCCCCACAACAAACACTCTGTGAGGTGAGTGGGGCTGAGAGACTTCAGAGAAGTGTGACTAGCCCAAGGTCACCCAGCAGCTGCATGTGGAGGAGCGGGGAAGCGAACCCGGTTCACCAGACTACGAGACTACCTCTCTTAACCACTACACCACACTGGCTCTCAGAGACACACAGACTCAGCTCCCCCATCAATGAATCCATCTCATCCTTCTCCCTTGCATTCTTCCCTCTTCTAGCTGGGTACATAATCCTTATAGGCTACTCCTTTTGAGTGTTGCCCAAAGTGAGTGTATTCTGTGCTTTTCTCTTTTCTTTGGAGGGAAAATGTAAACCATAAATATCTTCCAATAAATTTTGCTGCAAGATATGCAGCCCAAATGGCACCTACCTCCTCCCTGTTAGGACCAACTATTGAAAAACTCCTGCAGCTCCTGTCTTTATCTATCTGCTCTCACCTCATGGCGCCACCTGAAGGAGGTCAGTTCACCTTGATGAACAGCAGGGCCAGCCCCGATTCTGCATTGAGAAAAGCTGAATTCTGCCATATATATCTAAGAGATTGCTTATTTCTGCAATTCACGGTGCTTCTGCCCATAAGAGGGGAGGAAAAGGAGAACCAGCATTATCAAGGGAATGAAGTGACTCTTCAGTGAAGAAATGTTGCAGTGTTTGGGTCTTTTTTGTTTAGAGAGAAGGTTGTAGGTGACATTACAGAAGTTTATAAAAAAAAAGTTTGTGCACGGCCTGGAAACAGTGGATAGAGAAAAGTTGTTCTCACACTGTCACAACATTAGAACTCGTGGACATCCAATGAAGCTGAATCTTAATCATAATCATAATAATTTATTAATTATACCCCGCCCATCTGGCTGGTTTCCCCAGCCACTCTGGGCGGCTCCCACCAGAAAATTAAAAACATGATAAAACATCAAACATTAAACACTTCCCTGAACAGGGCTGCCTTCAGATGTCTGCTAAAAGACAGATAGGTTTATTTCCTTGACATCTGTTCCACAGGGCAGGTGCCACTACCGAGAAGGCCCTCTACCTGGTTCCCTGTAACCTCACTTCTGGGAGTGAGGGGAAAGCCAGAAGGCCCTTGGTGCTGGACCTCAGTGTCCGGGCTGAACGATGGGAGTGGAGACGCTCCTTCAGGTATACTGGGCCGAGGCTGTTTAGGGCTTTAAAGGTCAACACCAACACTTTGAATTGTGCTCAGAAACGTACTGGGAGCCAATGTAGGTCTTTCAGGACCGGTGTTATATTGCCTTGGCGGCCACTCCTAGTCACCAGTCTAGTTGGAAAATTCTGGACAGATGAAAGAAAGTATTTGTCCATGAAGCATGTAGTCAAACTATGGAACTTGTTTCCCTAGGAAGTGGTGATGACCACTGTTATGTACTGAAGTTCTCACCCTGGGCCAGCAGGGGGATACTGTAGATAGTTATGCAAATGAAGGATCAAAAGTGACGTTCAGTGATTGGATGGATACTATAGATACTTATGCAAATGAAAGATCGAAAGTGACGTTCAGTGATTGGATAGTTTTAGAAAGTTGTTACAGTAACCTGGTATTAGAGCTCTATATAAGCAGGCTGACTGAGCCCTTCAGTTCAGTTCTGTCCTGGCCTGTGAATAAACAAGAGCTGTTTGAAGAATTGCTGTGTCATTTGATATGTTCACCCACAACTTAACAACCACCAACTTGGATGGCTTTAAAAGAGGATTAGACAAATTCATGGAGGAGAGGGCTGCCAGTGGCTACTAGCCATAATGGAGGTGGCAATGCTTGCAAATGCCAGTTGATGAAGACCATGGGAGGGAGAGTTCTCTTGTGCTTATGTTCTCTCCCATTGGCATCTAACTGGCCATTGGGAGAACAGGATGCTGGTCTGGCCTGAACCAGCAGCAGGGGCGTCTTACCCATAGAGGCTAGTGGCGCGTGGCGCCAGGATGCCAACTTCTGGAGGGCGCCAGGGAAGAGGCAGCAGCTGGATGCGGTGCCTCCCAGCATCAGCTCTAATGGAGGGCATTCTAAAAAGACTTTCCAAAATAACAATATAATAAAGCATAAAAAGACATTGCAGCCTACTGGAAAAGACACAGGTTCATACTGGGGTGTTGGTAGGTATGCACACACACTTTTTAAAGTCTTCTTAAATTAACACATTATGTAAGTGGCAGATATTTTTAAATGTTCCCAAAGCTGATTGCTAAAGACACTAATAAAAATGGTGCCCAGGTATATCAAATATAAATATCCCTCTAAAGGCCTCTATATTTCCAAATTTATTATTCTCTGTGCATCTAATAATAGCCAAGAATAACCTGTGCTCTAGGTAACGCATAATATTTGTTTTAATCTTAAAACAACACAGCCTGCCATTTCTAAATGATGTTTTCATTCAAATGAAACCAATTTTGGGAAGGCTGTATTTTAGATTGGATACAACTGGAATTCAGAAGTCATGACATTTACTATATTACATTTTTAGTTATTGCAAAATCTCATTCTGAAAGATTTTCCCTGAATCATTTGCCTTTAAAATGTTAATGTGTCACTTATCCAATAGTTTCCTTTAGAAAAGAGCAATAAAAATGAGAAAGATCCCAGGTGTGGGTGAAAATAGAGCATTAAAGACACCAAACCAACAATGAAGCTAGCACATATGTGCTTGCAACACTCAAATAATAAAGTCTGCCAGTGTTGATAAACTGAATCCAATTTTGTGATTCTTTATCACACTAGTACATAGGATGGTGTCCTTTAAGTTAAGGTATCCTTTAACTGAGGTCTAGCAATGAGGTGGAAAACCTGTTTCTGGACTTCATCACTTCAGACTGGTCCTCTCTTCAAAATAAAATGAAATAAAAATCCCTGCATAGAAAAACTAATGTCTCAGGGAGAACTCTTCAGGTTGGTCCTCTATTCAGACTGGTCCTCTATTCAAAATAAAATGAAATAAAAATCCCTGCATGTAGAAAGCTAGTATCTCAGGGACAAATTAGACTAGAACACTTCTCACTGGCATGTAGTTTTCTGTGCACAAAACCTGGCGCCTATTAACATTAATTGTAGCAGTTTCTAAAATGTGCAATTTTTTAACAGCTGGGCAGAGCAATCCTAAACCCCAATCTCTGCTGCTGGGGGGGGAGGGGTAGGAGTCCAGATGAAGTTGGCACAACAAAAAATTGAAATAATATTCACAAACACACACTCCTTCTGCCCTGGCTGGCTTCAGGCCCATTCTTCCTCAGCTAGGAGTTCAGATTGCTGCCTAACTTTCGACTCAGTACTGTTAAAGATGTTGCAGATGGAATCCCTGACTTGGACTTTGTTCAGAGCAGAAATGAGTTTGCTCTGCACCATCAGAATGAGTTTCAAAGCTTTACTGGAAAAAGTATTTAAATGGTTACAAATAAACTTTACTAAATTCAAAATAGTACATTGCTCACAAACAGCAAGCAATGGAGTCCAGTCTTCTTTAAGTCTTCAATACAGTTCAAAAACTTTCCTCTCTCTGGTCCCAGAGAAAGTTCCCCAGCATCTGAACATCTACACTGCTGCTGGCTCCACCTCCTGAAAAAGATGCTCAGTTCTCAAGTTTCATCTCATTCTGAGAGAGATCTTTCCAGTTAATGAATCATCAGTCCGCATACTCCAGCTTCTTCTTGCTGCATTTGTTGTTGTTTAGTCGTTTAGTCATGTCCGACTCTTCGTGACCCCATGGACCAGAGCATGCCAGGCACTCCTGTCTTCCACTGCCTCCCTCAGTTTGGTCAAACTCATGCTGGTAGCTTCGAGAACACTGTCCAACCATCTTGTCCTCTGCCGTCCCCTTCTCCTTTTGCCCTCCATCTTTCCCCACATCAGGGTCTTTTCCAGAGAGTCTTCTCTTCTCATGAGGTGGCCAAAGTATTGCAGCCTCAGCTTCAGGACCTGTCCTTCCAGTGAGCACTCAGGGCTGATTTCCTTCAGAATGGAGAGGTTTGATCTTCTTGCAGTCCATGGGACTCTCAAGAGTCTCCTCCAGCGCCATAATTCAAAAGCATCAATTCTTCGGTGACCAGCCTTCTTTATGGTCCAGCTTTCACTTCCATACATCACTACTGGGAAACTTGCTGCATTTACCTAGAGACAAACCCCTCTTGCCTAATGCAAACCTCAATATAGGTTTGTTTTTTAAAACTTCAATGCATATAAAAATTACATTTTATGCATGTTAAACTTATAGCTGTAACACTCATGACAAGCCTTAGCTGTTTTTTATGTGAGTAAAGTCTTGGCAGTTGTATAAAGTATGCAAAATGAAGTATTTGCATAGTCAGAAATGGGGAGCAGAAAAAGCAAAATGACCCTTTGCTGTCTGATAATGGTAAGATGACCCCCCCCCCCAAAGCAAAAGATTTATGTATAAAGAATGCAGCAAGACATGCAATACCATATTTTTTGCTCTATAAGACTCACTTTTTCCCTCCTAAAAAGTAAGGGGAAATGTGTGTGCGTTTTATGGAGCGAATGCAGGCTGCGCAGCTATCCCAGAAGCCAGAACAGCAAGAGGGATTGCTGCTTTCACTGCGCAGCGATCCCTCTTGCTGTTCTGGCTTCTGAGATTCAGAATATTTTTCTTCTTGTTTTCCTCCTCCAAAAACTAGGTGCGTCTTGTGGTCTGGTGCGTCTTATAGAGCGAAAAATACGGTAATTAAGACACTAAGGCAGTGGTCCCCAAACATTCCCCCACCCCACGGATCACTTGAAAATCGCTAAGGGTCACTTGATGTAGCAATTTTAGTGCACAGTGCTAGATGCTGTATGATTACTAATTGAATTTTTATCGCTTCTTTTATTTCTTGAATATTGTACAGTATTCCATAGAATCATTCTGCCCAATAGATACATTTTTGCAAGCACTTTTCTTTTAAATAATAGACTTGTTTATTTTATTTTCACTAATATGTGCATCCTTGCACATCCTTTCCCCTAGTCTACATGTTATCTGCTTGGAGAAGCGCATCACAAAATTTGGAAGAGTGTGAATTTGTATGGATAGTGAAGGGAATTGATTTTCTCCCACATCCTTAGAGTGATCTGGTAGAGTGATCTGGCACTCTCCTGTTTTTTGCAGGCAACCCAAAGTTTGTTATGTCACTGGCATAATAAGATGGCTGCTAGCCTACAATTGAAGATGGCTGTTAGCCTACAATCTGCTTGGGGGCTGAAAGGGTTACAGCATATTAATGTTTCAATATTTTAAGGTTGTATTTTAATCTTGTTTTTAAGTTGTATTCATTCAACTTGTTTTTATTATTGCTTGTTAGCCGCCCTGAGCCCGGCCTTGGCTGGGGAGGGCGGGGTATAAATAAAAATTATTATTATTAAACATATGCCCTCCGATGTGCTCAGAATAGGGGACTTGGGGAGATGAACTCTTTTTTTTTTTTTGCCCCTGAGACCATTGGTTCTGTATTTAGACTTCTTATGTCGGTCATCTTTTGAGTTTATTGTTGTTTTCCTATAATATGGCACTTTTTGTTATGGTTTTATTCTCTTTTTATTTGTAAACCTAGAGAAATTAGTTTATAAGGTGCCTCATAAATAAACAGAGGTCCCACCAAAGTTTTGACCCGGTTCATAATAAGCTCATTGTTCCACCAGCCCTCTCTGCCATAATCAGAGCCACTATCTGCTAGCAGAAGCATGTCCTGGTTATGGTGCACTATGGGAAATGGAGTTGGGTCCTAGATCTCATCCATTATTTGCCTCTGACAGGGAAGGCACATTCTGAAGGAAGCCAAAGGCTAGCAAAATTTCTCAAGGAGGTTTTCCACCGTTCTGGAGACCTCTCAGTCAAATAAATGAGCTGTGGGAAGGACATGCTATAGATCAGCCAGCTTCTGCTTTTACCTACACAATACTTTGTTTAGGGCACAATCTTTCCCCGGAAGCTCTGGCAGGGTATTCAGAGAGCATAATGAAAGACAAATTCCATAACACCAAAGAGAAAAGAGTTTGCAAGGAGACCACAGTGTTGACCTCTGACCTCATTAGCATTCCCTCCACTTTCCCCTCTCCTCTCTTTTTCCTACTTCACAATTGCAAGATTGCTTATTGTATGCACTGATTTCAGCTGTGACCCAGAGAGTCACTTCTTAAAGTGGTTTTCATCACCCCTTAAATAGTCCTTTAGAAAGATGCTTATGCATCCAAAAAGGAAAAGGTAAATGAGTAACACTTTGGGCTTGGGGGAGTACATTGAAGATACGGAGGGGGGGGGAGACACCCATGGTGTTTTCAGGGTTTATATTAGGAACAAATAAAAGTAAATTAAATTTATTAGTGCCCCCCCTTCAAGCAGCATTGCTGTTTTGAGTATGTCATTTTTTAAAAAATGCAAACAATAATTGCATGCAAATAAAGACCAAAGTACATATGTACATTTGTTTTAAGACTGAAGTACTTTTAAGGTTGGTCTAGATATAGGATAGCTTTTCAGACTGAGAACAATTGGTTTGACTTCACTTAGTGTTCTTTTCAAAGAGACGCCACCCTTAAATGCAAAGTTAAGTTCCCTAACATAGAATTAAGTTTCTCACCAGCTGTTTATCAATCAAGTTGAGATCAATATGCCCTCAAATTTGAGGGTGGGGGATAATTTGGCATGTGAGTTTGCCTGAAAATTATAAGCTGGGACATTTTCAAGCCAAAACCCTCCAATTGATGGGGGGGGGGCCTTCTTCCCTGGCTCAGATAATCCAAGTTGGAGAACAAGTCTAAGACCTTGCCCCATTGCAGGGCTCTTCATATCTGGAAGGGATGGGGCCCCCAATGTTAAAAATAAATAAATCAGATCCAAGCTCAGATCCAGCTTCAGTGGCCACCTCCTCCTCCTTCTGGCATGGAGAAGAAGGAGGGGGAAGCATGCCACAAATGGGAAGCCATTGCAGAAAAGGCCCCTTCTTGTGTTACCACCCTTTGAACCTCTCTCAGAGAGAGCACATGAAGAAGGGCCTCAGAAGATGATCTCAGGGTCCGGGTAGGTACATATGGAAAGAGGTCGTCCTTGAGGTATTGCAGTCATGAGTCATTTAAGACTTTCTAGGTCAAAACCTTTTAACGAAATTAAAAGACTCCTGCTTCTTGGGAGAAAAGCAATGACAAACCTAGACAGCATCTTAAAAAGCAGAGACATCACCTTGCCAACAAAGGTCCGTATGGTTAAAGCTATGGTTTTCCCAGTAGTGATGTATGGAGGTGAGAGCTGGACCATAAAGAAGGCTGATCGCCGAAGAATGGATGCTTTTGAATTATGGTGCTGGAGGAGACTCTTGAGAGTCCCAGGGACTGCAAGAAGATCCAACCTATCCATTCTTAAGGAAATCAGCCCTAAGTGCTCACTGGAAGGACAGATCCTGAAGCTGAGGCTCCAATACTCTGGCCACCTCATGAGAAAAGAAGACTCCCTGGAAAAGACCCTGATGTTGGGAAAGATGGAGGGCACAAGGACTTCCGGTTGGTGCCAGCGTTTAATGGCGGTCCTCCCTCCGAGCTCCGGAGGAGGACTGCTCCACGAGTTCGGGTCTGACCCGCTACGGCGAGCGGGGGACCCCTAAAATCTCAGGCGCTGAAGCCTGAGAGCAAGGAGACTCGGCGGGCACCTTTGCGCCCCCCGATACTGCGAAAGAGCCTTTTTAAAGGCTCCGGAACGGCATCGGGAGTGAGCGCGGTGCTGAGAGTCGTTACCCAGCCCGTGGAGTGAAGCCGCGTCGCCATAAACGGAGAGCGCCGATTCCTTCCTGAAAGATAAATTGGACTGAAGCACCCGTGAGTAAGAGCGAAAAAGACGGGACTTTTCAAAACTATTTTTAAAAATTGGCCGAAAGCGGGAGGGCATAAATTAAGGAAGTCTGCCCCCCCCCCCGGACTGCAGGAAAATAAAGCAACGAAAGACCCCGCTGCAGTTGCAAGAAAGTTAGCTGTGAACTGTCAGCCCTGAGCTGTCAAATGTATCTATTCCCCCCGATCGGCAAGAGAAGGGGGGAAAAAGACAGTCTTGTGAAGATACTTTTAAGTTGGAAGGAAACAAGGTTTCCCACCGCCCTGATTCCCTGGGGACGATCTGCCAGGAGTGAACACCGGGAGGAATTGGTTCTTTAAAAAAGGATACGGAGTGGATACAGACTATATTGTAAATGGTGAAAAAAGTTTCAAGACTTGAATGGGACTTTGCTATTGAAACTTGATTAACTAAATTTACTTGGAAAAAAGTTTTTAAACAATTTTAATGGCGGACCTTAGACTCTTTACATCCGGCTTTGTGCTTCTTTGTTTCCCTTAACGTGGACACTATTAATTGCTCCCTCTTGAGGACCAAGAGGGAAAAACTGTAAGGTAACTGGCCAACAGTGGGATTTTCCATTGCAAGTTTTTCCTGTGAGAACGACCTTGGGACATGAGTGGCACGGCAGAGGAGATAAGAACCAGATCTAAAGCTAAAGTGACACAAAAGAAAAGAGGCTCAATCTCCGGCCAAATAGTGCCTGCACCGGAAAGTGCAACAGCTGCATCAATGGATTCTATGACACAGGCACTGCTCAAAATAAATCAATCCCTAGAGGCCTTAACAAAGCAATCCACAGAAAATACAAAGAAATTGACAGAACTGACAGTAAGATTGGACTTGAACACTACGTCAGTGACGTCTAATACAGAATCTATAAACAGACTGATTCAGGAATCCACAGAAACCAGGAAAATTGCAGAGAGTGCGAGAGCTATTGCAGATGAGACACAGGGAAAACTTGCGCCGATAGAGAAAAAAGTGAATGAGCATGAGGCAGCCCTCTCCTTATTGGAACTTCAGAGGAAAGAACGGAATTTGAAATTAAGGCAGGTTCCAGAGAACGAAGGGGACAACCTGACGGAATTTCTCACACAGGCAATTTTGGAAAATTGGCAAGAAGACTTGGAGGATGATGAAGTAGAAATAACAACGGCTTTTAGACTTGGCAGAAAGCAAAGCAAGAAGGCAAGGGATTGTCTGATTACCTTAAGAACCAAAGAGGAAAGAGACAAGATATTGAACCTGCACTATCAAAAAGCTTTGGTAATTGAAAATATTCAAGTTCAAATCTTCAAGCACATCCCTAGATACATTTTGGAAGTGAGGACTTTTTACAGAGACTTGGCCAATTTGTTGAGGAAAAACTACATACTTTTCAGGTGGGAATTCCCACAGGGGTTGTCCTTCAACTATAAAGGGAAGAAGGTAAGAATAAGAACAGTACAGGAAAAAGAACACTTTTTGGAGAGAAACCTGGAGGACTTGCAGAAAGGGACAGCACAAGGATCAACACCAGAAGGAGGAGAGCCAGTGGACATTGCAAATTTATCATACGGCTTACCACAACCACCAACTGAAGAAGAAGAAAAACTTGGGGCAGTCGGAGGGACAAACGCTTAACAATCAAAATGTCACTGCAACTTCTTTGCTGGAACTGCAATGGTTTGAAACTTCCCCGAAAAAGACGCCAAGTTTTCCATATTTTGAAAAGAGAGCAATTGGATTTGATATGTCTACAGGAAACTCATATAACTAGAACACACAGAAAACTGCTTGTGAACAAAAGATTAGGACAAGAATTTATATCTTCCGACAAAGTTAAAAAGAGAGGAGTAGTGATTTATGCAAAGGAAAAATTGGATCCAAAAATGAAATTTAAGGACGAAGAAGGAAGATATTTGGCAATTGAAGTACAGATTCAAGGAGAAAAATATTTGATAATTGGAATATATGCACCAAATAATGGGAAGGCAGAATTTTTTAAGAAGTTGCATGAGACTTTACTGGATTACCTCGACTGCAAAGTAATAATGATGGGGGACATGAATGGAGTGGTCTCTACAAATATGGATAAGGCACAAAGACAAGTGATCTCTAAAGAAGGAAGATTACCAAAGACCTTTTTCGAGATGACAGAAAATATGGACTTGATAGACATCTGGAGAACTAGGAACCCTCTCGAGAGAGAGGGAACTTTTTTCTCTGAATCTAAAATGACATGGACAAGAATTGATCAAATCTGGGTATCTAGTGTGATGGCTACAAAGATAAAGAAAGTAGAAATCTGCCCCAAAACCTGCTCCGACCACAACGCAGTAAAGATGGAAATGAAACTGACAACAACTGGATCCTTTAGATGGAGAATGAATGGCTCCTTATTTAGAGATGAACAAATTTGTGAAAAGGCCCTAAAGACATTGAAAGATTACTTTGAGATAAATTTAAGAACAAAAGTTGAAAAAAGAACAATTTGGGACGCAAGCAAAGCCGTGATGCGAGGCTTCCTGATACAACAGAATTCAATCAAGAGGAAGAAGCAAAATGAAAGGAAAGACAGAATTCTGGAAAAAATGAAGGAAGGAGAAAAGAAACTGAGGCTTAAACCAAAGTCTCATGAAATTCTGAGAGAAATAAAGTATTATCAGATGCAATATATGGAACTTACAAATCAAGAGATAGAATGGAAAATTAAGCAAATGAGACAAAGGACATTTGAGTCAGCAGATAAATGTGGGAAGCTCCTTGCATGGCAACTGAAAAAAAGGCAAAAACTGAACACTGTCACCTGTTTGGAGGTAGATGGAAAGAATATTTGTAAGCCAAATGAGATAAGTAATTGCTTTCAAAGCTTTTTTAGGAAATTATATTCACGAGGGCCTATGAAGGAACAAGAAATAGACGAATTTCTCAAAAATTATGGACTACCAAAAATTTCAGAACAAAGTAAGTTGATACTGAACCAAAAAATAACAGAACAAGAAATAGAGGATGCCATTCAAAAAATACAATTGGGAAAATCTCCAGGACCAGATGGCCTGACGGCCAGATACTACAAGGCTTTGAAAGATTGTTTAGTACAACCATTGAAAGAAGTATGCAATGAAATACTGGAGGGGAAAAAGGCACCTGAATCGTGGAAAGAGGCTTTTATATCACTTATACCAAAAACTGAGACTGAAAAGAACCAGGTCAAGAACTACCGCCCGATTTCACTTTTAAATGTGGATTACAAAATATTTGCAGACATTTTAGCAAAAAGATTTAAGAAAGTGCTGATAGGTGAGATTCACAAGGACCAAGCTGGCTTTCTTCCGGGAAGACACATGTCGGACAATGTAAGGAATATAATAGACATTGTGGAACTATTGGAAATGAACATTAACAGAAAAGCGGTTTTGATTTTTGTGGACGCGGAGAAAGCCTTCGACAACATTTGTTGGAGTTTTATGAAAAAGAATCTCCAAGGGATGGGGGTAGGCCAAGGTTTTGAAAATGGTATAGGTGCGATATACTCTGAGCAGAAAGCAAAATTAATTGTGAACAATGTGGTAACAGAAGAGATAGCTATAGAGAAAGGAACACGACAAGGATGCCCTATCTCCCCTCTACTTTTTATATCGGTCCTGGAGGTTTTGTTAAATATGATTAGAAAGGACCAGTTGGTTAAAGGAATTCAGGTCGGAGTGAAAGAGTATAAATTAAGGGCATTTGCAGATGACCTAGTTTTGACACTACAGCAGCCAAACACTAGTACAAAAAGAGTTTTAGAACTGATTGAAATATTTGGTCAAGTCGCAGGATTCAAATTGAACAAACAAAAAACTAAAGTGTTGGAGAAAAATCTAACAAATGAGGAAAAAGAGACATTTCAGAAGGAAACAGGTTTGGGGTTAGCAAAAAAAGTGAAGTACCTGGGGGTGAACCTGACATCGAAAAATGTGAATTTATTTAAAGACAATTATGATAAATGTTGGACAGAAGTTAAGAAAGATCTAGACATATGGTCAAGGTTGAAACTTTCCTTGTTAGGAAGAATTGCTGTTATTAAAATGAATGTATTGCCTAGAATGCTATTTTTGTTTCAGACCTTACAAATAATAGACAAGATGGACTGTTTCAAGAGGTGGCAGAAAGACATATCTAAATTTGTCTGGCAGGGCAAAAAGCCAAGAATAAAATTTAAGACACTAACAGATGCAAAAGATAGAGGAGGCTTTGCCCTGCCAGACTTAAGACTTTACTATGAATCAGCAGCGTTTTGCTGGTTGAAAGATTGGCTGCTCCTTGAGAACACAGACATTTTGGACCTTGAAGGATTTGACAATAGATTTGGTTGGCATGCATATATATGGTATGACAAGGTAAAACTGCACAAAGGTTTTAAGAACCATATGGTCAGGAAAGCACTGTATAATGTCTGGATACGGTATAAAGATCTGCTTGAAAGTAAAACCCCCAGGTGGCTGTCACCTATGGAAGCTAAAGAGGTGAAAAAATTGAACATGGGTGCAAAATGGCCTAAATATTTTGAAATTACAGAACAGGATGGTGAAAAAGTGAAATTGAAAAGTTTTGAGGAACTGAAGGATAAAGTGAGAGATTGGTTACATTATCGACAGATAAATGAAGTATTTAAACAGGACAGAAAGAAAGGCTTCCAAGTGGAGAGGTCAAAATTAGAAACAGAATTGTTAGAACCCAATACTAAAAACTTGTCAAGAATGTACAATTTGCTGTTGAAGTGGAATACTCAAGATGAAGTGGTGAAATCTAGTATGATCAAATGGGCACAGGATATTGGACATGACATTGAGCTTGCTGACTGGGAGCAGTTATGGACCACCGGTGTTAAATTCACGGCATGTAATGCCTTAAGAGAAAACATTATGAAAATGATCTATAGGTGGTACATGACTCCTGCTAAGTTAGCGAGGATCTATCATTTGCCCAATAATAAATGTTGGAAATGTAATGAAACGGAGGGAACCTTCTATCACCTTTGGTGGACCTGCCCGAAGATTAAGGTTTTCTGGGAAATGATCTATAATGAAATTAAGAAAGTTCTGAAGAGAACCTTTATTAAGAAACCAGAAGCCTTTCTCTTGGGTATGGTGGGCCAAATGGTGCCAAAGAAGGATAAGACATTTTTTATGTATGCCACAACAGCAGCAAGAATCCTTCTAGCAAAGTATTGGAAGACACAAGAACTACCCACGTTGGAAGAATGGCAGACGAAGGTGATCGACTATATGGGACTGGCAGAGATGACTGGCAGAATTCGAGACCGGGGAAAAGAGGCGGTGGATGAAGATTGGAGCAAATTTAAAGTTTATCTTAAAAATTGTTGTAATTTGGATGAAAACTAGAGGATCAGGGAAATAAGAGATAAAGAACTACAGCTGTTTTAATAACTTAAGGAAGTTAAATTTATGAAACTTAAAATAAGTTTATGACGAAAGAGTTGCTGAAAAATCTTGAAACAAGGATGCAGAAAAGGGGTGGTATGGGGAAGTCGATTTTGTGTTTGTTTATGTTTTTGCTTTGTTTCTTTTTATTTATGGAAAATCAATAAAAACTTATTTAAAAAAAAAAGATGGAGGGCACAAGGAGAAGGGGATGACAGAGGATGAGATGGTTGGATAGTGTTCTCGAAGCTGCCAACATGAGTTTGACCAAACTGTGGGAGGCAGTGGAAGACAGGAGTGCCTGGTGTGCTCTGGTCCATGGGGTCACGAAGAGTCGGACACGATTAAACGACTAAACAACAACAACAGGTCAAAACCAGCACTTGGGCCTGGAAATGAATTGGTAGCCAATGTAGTTGGGTCAGGATTGGTGCAATATGCTCAAACTGTCTTGCCCCAGTGAGCAACCTGGCCGTTGAATTCTGCACATCAATAGAATATTTGTTTCTCCTTGGCACATGAAATACTGGTAGAGGGAATCCATCACAAAATCGTTACTGGGTTTATCAGTTCTGTGTTCATAGTTTGTTTGGCATAAGCTGTTACAAAATGTAACACAACACAGTAAAATGTGTGAAATGAAAACCGGGGTTTTGTCACTTTTCCACTATGCATATATCAACACATACTAGTTCAATTATCCAAATTAAAATAAATATTTTGCTACTTTCCACCAGCATAGACTGATGAAAATAGACTATGATACTACCTTTCCAATTAAGTTTCCAAACAAATCTACTCCAAATATAGCTTGAAAATGTTATTGCAAACCAGACATTGAACAGTAAATTTCAGAAATTAATCACACATATATGAAGAATATTTATTTTGTAGGCAATATATTGCTTTTAAACGACTATCCTCAGTGTGTTATCTTGTTGACAGAGCAAAAAGCTGTTTAGGAAGAAAATGCCAGGACATTTATCAAGTTCAAGCATGCTTTGTCTGGTTTGCAAAGGACTGCAAATCAAGTCAAATATCACAAAATACCCAGGGATCACTGTTGTTTATGGCAAATCTTACTTAGACAGCATCCAAAGTGTGAACATCGCCAACGATCAAAGTGGCATTCCTATGATGAGCCAAGACCACTGGATTAGAAAGAACGGTGAAGCTCTTAAGCAATTAACCGGAAAGGAAATAATGATCTCCAACATATTAGTTCAACGCCAAATGCAATTTGCTCCAGAAAGAAGATAACAATTGAGAGGCTGACCTTAACTTCTTTGCTTTTGCTTGGAGAAGATCAGCAGAGGAACTGACGGGCTGTAGCTCTCCTGAGGACCCCTGTTTCACTGATGTGGGGCTCTGGAAGAAGCACCGGTGTTGTCTCTCACTACTGGGGCTTGTTAGGCTGCAAAAACTTGAAATATAAAGAAAGGTGCACGACGTGTATCATCCCCTGGCATTTTTAAACAGATGAACCAAAAAGGATCACCGTTTACCGCTTGACTCCTGACACTTGTTGTTGTTTAGTCGTTTAGTCGTGTCCGACTCTTCGTGACCCCATGGACCACAGCACGCCAGGCACTCCTGTCTTCCACTGCCTCCCGCAATTTGGTCAAACTCATGCTGGTAGCTTCGAGAACAATGTCCAACCATCTCGTCCTCTGTTGTCCCCTTCTCCTTGTGCCCTCCATCTTTCCCAACATCAGGGTCTTTTCCAGGGAGTCTTCTCTTCTCATGAGGTGGCCAAAGTATTGGAGCATCAGCTTCACGATCTGTCCTTCCAGTGAGCACTCAGGGCTGATTTTCTTAAGAATGGATAGGTTTGATCTTCTTGCAGTCCATGGGACTCTCAGGAGTCTCCTCCAGCACCATAATTCAAAAGCATCAATTCTTGGGCTATCAGCCTACTTTATGGTCCAGCTCTCACTTCCATACATCACTACTGGGAAAACCATCGCTTTAACTATACAGACCTTTGTGGTATGCAGAGTCAAAAAGAATATGTCTCCCACAATGTCTCCCGCAGGAGACTAATCCAGTGGTTTCGTCCATTGTCCATGATCAGAGATGGTCTTTACGTTAGGCAAGTTGGATCCTCCTAACAGAGGGTCCATGTTGTGCTCGGCCCTGGAACTCTTCCCCAACCGGCTTGTGGGTGGGGCTTGCTCCAAGCCAGTGGTGCTACAGTTATGCCAATGGCGTTTAGCCAATCGGCAGCGTGGCAAGGTTGGGGGTATTTATTTGGCAGTGTGATGTAGGGACCTCCTTTTGCTTCACGCTGCCAAACAGAGCTGGGGATCTTCCTCATCTGCATCATTCGAGGCCATAGCTATACCCCTCCTTAGCTGATTAAGCTTACAAATTTCTTTGCCTTATTTATTTACTTCTTTTACCCTTCTTTTGACGCGGGTGGCGCTGTGGGTTAAACCACAGAGCCTAGGACTTGCTGATCAGAAGGTCAGCGGTTCGAATCCCCATGACGGGGTGAGCTCCCGTTGCTCGGTCCCTGCTTCTGCCAACCTAGCAGTTCGAAAGCACATCAAAGTGCAAGTAGATAAATAGGTACCGCTCCAGCGGGAAGGTAAACGGCGTTTCAGTGAGCTGCTCTGATTCGCCAGAAGCGGCTTAATCATGCTGGCCACATGACCCGGAAGCTGTACGCCGGCTCCCTTGGCCAATAAAGCGAGATGAGCACCACAACCCTAGAGTTGGCCACGACTGGACCTAATGGTCAGGGGTCCCTTTACCTTTACCTTTCCTTCTGGTGCCTGATCCTTCCTCCCCAATCGCCCCACAGGCTCCACTGCCTGCATGCTTTTGCTGTTTCTGCTTACCTCCTTTTACTTCGTCAGTTTGCTCCTTATTTCCATGTTCTAAAACTCGACAACCCCACCCTACTCGATCGCCTTCCTCCATTCACTCTTAGCTTTGGTAACTTTATCCTGATGCGGTAAATGCAGGTTGAATAGCAAACTGGCCAGAATTGGCCACATGCTGAAGCAGCTGCAAATGCCCATATTTTCTTCTCTGCAGTAGTTTCAAAACTACTTGAAAATGTAATGGAAGACAGTGATCTGGCTGCTTTACCCCAGGCCTTGAGGTTTTGTTTTTCTTGAGCTTTTTCTTTCTTTCAACATATCTTTTTAAAGTTAGGATAGCCAGGAGACAAACTACTTTTCACCTCTGGCATTGGTTGAATGAATTATATACGGCATACACTCTCAGAATAAAGGAAAGTCAGTAACGGTGCAATTCTAGACATGTCTACTCAGAAGTAAGCCCCAGGAAATCGAGAAGGTGGCCTTTGTCAAATGGTTCTCTTCCAGCCTCCTTGCCAAGCCTTGAAATACAGTGTTAATATCACTGATGGGTCTTACAGGATTCTTGTAGGATCTACAGGTTAATGTGTATGAAGTGTTGCAAACACCCCAAAGCACGCATTTCCTTAATGACATTATTGCAATTTATATAGAAAAAAAATCCTCAAATATTTATACTTTTTTTTATATAGCTTATCTGGTTCTATATGCTCAATTTGAATCTCCAAATAACATGTAATCTTACTCCACTCTTTTAAACCCAACGTTTCTTTCCCCATTCTCCTGAATTGCTGGAACTGTTCAAAATTTTTCTGTAGTTCATGGTGCATGTGTGTTTTAAGTCAATTTGATTAATTTGATATCCCATTTCTTTCATAGTAATTCTGCTTCTGTGAGACTTTGATTACTTTTCTATGTACTTGTGAAAGCTATTATTGCAATAGTGGGGATGTGTAGGACTAGGGTTTGTTTTTCAACTGACACACAATTCTGAGCAAAGTTTAGCAAGCACACCACTGGGTCTAACTCTATTTTGTTGACTTGAAACAACTCTTCCATTATTCCTACCACTTTCTTGCACCCCCAACACATGTAGTAGAAGCCTCTCTTCACTCTGAAATGAAATGCTAACTTGCACAGAGATTCAACACATGGGAATTGTTTGATAAGTAAGCAACATCTTATCTGGAATATCCTTTTTTCAGCCCAAGGTAGGGTCATGTTTCAGCCAGCTGCCCCAACGTTGATGCAATCTTCTCTGAGATTGTTGGGGCTCCAAGTAGTAGATGCAGGACAGTACTCAGACTCTTAGTTCAGTTATTGCCAAAGGTTTTATTCCGAAATTCACTACAGTGCCCAAACATAAATCAAACTACAAGTTTACACTGTTCAGAAATTCATGGCAGAGCTCTAAAATACATTAGGGGTAAGCTAAGATGTTGTCCCAACAGTTGACATGCCCCCCTGAGCTCACCGTTTGAAGAGCGGGGTTGGCACAGTCAATCACATGGTTGTTGTCCTAAGCCATGGGACTGGGCAATAATAATAATAATTTATTATATATACATTGGTATCTCGGGTTAAGTACTTAATTCGTTCCGGAGGTCTGTTCTTAACCTGAAACTGTTCTTAACCTGAAGCACCACTTTAGCTAATGGGGCCTCCTGCTGCTGCCGCGTCGCCAGAACACGATTTCTGTTCTCATCCTGAAGCAAAGTTCTTAACCCGAGGTACTATTTCTGGGTTAGCGGAGTCTGTAACCTGAAGCATATGTAACCCGAGGTACCACTGTACACCGCTTATCTGGCTGGGCCTCCCCAGCCACTCTGGGCGATTCCCAACAGAAAATTCAAAGCACAATAAAACACCAGACATTAAAAATTTCCCTAAACAGGGCTACCTTCAGATGTCTTCTAAAAGTCAGATAGTTGTTTATTTCATTGACATCTGATGGGAGGCGTTCCACAGGGCAGGTGCCACTACCAAGAAGGCCCTCTGCTTGGTTTCCTGTAACCTCACTTCTCACAGTGAGGAAACTGCCAGCAGGCCCTCGGCACTGGACCTCAGTGTCCAGGCAGAATGATGGGGGTGGAGATGCTCCTTCAGGCATACTGGGCCGAGTGGGCACTCCCAGAAGTAGGCTGAATCTGCTCACACTGCTGCTTCATCCTTGGTGATGGAGACAAAGATGAGACTGCGAGCTCAAAACCCAACCGGGCTTCAGGTGCCTCCCTAGTGGAGGCAAAGTCAAGTCACGTAGTTCTGCTGGCGCTTCAGGAGTAGCCAATGGTATTGAGGCAGGACACCCTCCAGACAGCCAACTTGACCCCTCTGTAGCTTCCAGATCTTTACCTCCCAGACTGCTGGCCCCTTCCCTGGGATTCAACACCACACTCTTCTCCAAGTCGCCCTCCCTCTCTGACTAGCCCTGCCAAGAAGGTGTCTTGTGGGTCATGAAAGAGATTGCACAGGGGTTGTTTGAGTCCAAGGATGGCAACCTGGTTTGTCTGGTGGAAATACTTTTGCAGGTGGGCCTTTGTGCCCTTCCTCACCACCATCCCCTGAAGATGAAGAATCTGACTTCAGCATCATGACTAGGGTTGGGGCACAAATTAAATCCAGTTTACATTTAAAGGCCAACTTACCTAATTCACACTTTCAGAAACAATGCATGTCCTTCAAAATTCATATTTCTCTGAATTTTGCAATTCATTTCTCCAGCCAATTAATGCATACAAAAGTGCCACTGCTGGGGTAAAGTGTACATCTAAATACGTTATTATCATTTATTCATTTACAGCCTGCCTTTTTGTCCCTGAAAGGGGCTCAATTGCTGAACAATTACTGAATATATCATGCAAAAATGCATTTCAGTAAGGAAAATATGTGATGATCAGGCAAAATTGCATATAAAAATGTGCAAATTAGGGTAAATCCATGCTAAAAGGGCTCTAAAAAGAAAAGCAAAACGAGCTGGGAATGTGGATGACTGAACTTGGAATTGGGAAAACAAATGAGAAACTGAGAGAACTGCAGCTGAATAAATTTAACAGGTGACACTGTTCCAGGTGTGGAACTAAAATGGAGAGCTTTAACTTCTATATTTCAGACACAGGAATAGGGTCAGTTGAAAGCTGGTGATCCCAGCTGAAAATAGGGTTGCCAGCTGACCAGAAGAAAAAACACCTAGCTTGCTCTGATTTCTTTCATCAACGCAGCCGAAATCTGTACACAAACACCCTTGTTGTTGTTGTTTAGTCGTTTAGTCGTGTCCGACTCTTCGTGACCCCATGGACCAGAGCACGCCAGGCACTCCTGTGTTCCACTGCCTCCTGCAGTTTGGTCGAGAACACCGTCCAACCATCTCGTCCTCCGTCGTCCCCTTCTCCTTGTGCCCACAATCTTTCCCAACATCAGGGTCTTTCCCAGGGAGTCTTCTCTTCTCATGAGGTGGCCAAAGTATTGGAGCCTCAGCTTCAGGATCTGTCCTTCCAGTGAGCACTCAGGGCTGATTTCCTTCAGAATGGATAGGTTGGATCTTCTTGCAGTCCATGGGACTCTCAAGAGTCTTCTCCAGCACCATAATTCAAAAGCATCCATTCTTCGGCGATCAGCCTTCTGTATGGTCCTGCTCTCACTTCCATACATCACTACTGGGAAAACCATGGCTTTAACTATACGGACCTTTGTTGGCAAGGTGATGTCTCTGCTTTTTAAGATACTGTCTAGGTTTGCCATCACCTTTCTCCCAAGGAGCAGGCGTCTCTTAATTTCATGACTGCTGTCACCATCTGCAGTGATCATGGAGCCCAAGAAAGTAAAATCTCTCACTGCCTCCATTTCTTTCCCTTCTATTTGCCAGGAGGTGATGGGACCAGTGGCCATGATCTTCGTTTTGTAACATGGATCTTGTAACATGGAGATAAACATTGTTATCAGCTGCTAATGTGAAGTTTTAAAGGTACACTAATACCAGCTGTCTAAAACTTGGTCAACCCCTACACACCAGGGCAATAGGTCTTATGGTCATACCACAGACCTGACAAATTATCTGCAGAGGAAGTACAGTAACTGTATCACCAAATTAAATTTCTCAGCTGAAGCAATCTTTTTTATGGTTTTTATTAAAGCCAGCAACTGTTTTTTAATTGTGCTCAGACCACCCCGCAGTCCAAAGTCCCTGAAATGCTGCGTGTTTTGATTTTGATGTGTAATAATTGTCAAGTTTTCAAAATATTTTTTATCTTTGGATACGAAAAGGTCATGCCTTAAAAGTTTGAGAATGTTTTGATAGAAATCAATACAGTGAAGGTCAAGCTCTCCAAAAAAACATATTTTGGATGTTTTATTTATTGGCCTTACAGAATTACAAATGACTCACATGGGATAAGAACGAAAATTGTAATCCGATGTCATGTCCTGTCTAGAATAGCAGCAGCCCAGAATTGTTGAGTTGAAAAGAGAGATTTAAATACATAATGAAAGCTGTAATATCCTTCAAACTAGTTAACCAATTTGCTTCTTCTACACTATGTTTAGGACTAGGTGAATTCTATCACAGACCTGCAAGTAACTCAAAGGTTTCAAGCATAAGGCTAGGGTTCTCCCTTTAGCCACAGAAGGAAACAGAATATTGCCCTGTATAATTAGAATGCTATTTGAGACTTCAGGATTGGCTACATCTGGTATAAATGCCTGGATCATGCCTGGTCAACAGAACAGTACCTTTGCAACCTTAGAACCATGCTGGATCACAGACACAAAGTCCGGAAGTGGGTGCAGTTGTAGTCTGGTCTTGACTGCAGTACACCCTGATAGCATATAGACACATGATAGCATGCATCTGAATAAACCTTCTCCTGTGTGTGAGCAAATAAGACGTACTATAACACCCACTCACCCCCCAAAAGCAAAACAGTAATCTTGTCGTTACATCTAGCTGATAAAAACTCTGCACACATAAAGATTCAGGATTCATTGTGTTTTGTACCAATGTGTGGGGGCACACATTCTTTTTTTGTCTTTTCTTGTTAAGACAAAAAAAGAATCACAGTGCAGTTATGAACACTGACAAAAAGCTTGTTCCCCCCACCATGGTTTGTCAATGTGAGCATGCTGACAACAACCACAACAATAAGTAACTGGTTGCAGGAGGAGTGGAACAAAGGAAGTGATAGAACTGAAAAACTGCAGGGGCAGACTTTGGTCATCTTTTGTAATATGGTGGCGCTGTGGGTTAAATCACAGAGCCTAGGGCTTGCCGATCAGAAGGTTGGTGGTTTGAATCCCTGTGACAGGGTGAGCTCCTGTTGCTCAGTCCCTGTTCCTGCCAACCTAGCAGTTCAAAAGCACGCCAAAGTGTAAGTAGATAAATAGGTACCGCTCCGGCGGGAAGGTAAACGGCGTTTCCATGCGCTGCTCTGGTTTGCCAGAAGCGGCTTAGTCATGCTGGCCACATGACCTGGAAGCTGTACACCGGCTCCCTCGGCCAATAAAGCCAGATGGTATCTCATTTTTCTATCATCTCTCCCAGTAAGCATCAGGGACTCAGCTGCAGGGAGGTACTGCTGTCAAGTAAGCCCATTATGGCCCACAAACTGGAGATGGTGCCCACCAGAGGGAACTTTGTCCAGAATTTCCTCAGACTTGGTCGCGGCTCTGGGAGGTGGTGGTGGGGTCCTCCTGAACCCAAGGAACTAGAAATAAACTGTACTTCTATCCAGTTCTGTTCTTGAAAACACACACACACACACACACACACGAAGGAGCTACAGTTCAAACAAACGCCTGGAGACTGAGCTGTGCACAGTGAATCACATTTGCCTATTTCCTCCTTTTAAAAGCCCCTTAAATTCCATTCAAATCATTCTCGCAAAACATTATGGGCATGGTATCCTATATCCTTTCCCCAAATGACCAGTTAACTAGGTCTGAATGTGTCTACACGTGCGAGCACACACACACACACCAATGTACCCACATAGAGTAGCAGTAAAGTAATATTTTGAATAATGACATAATGTCTAAGATTAACAGAAACCCATAAACCTCTTGATTTTTTTTTCTGTGCAGGGTTTGTAGCTAAAGCCTGCAGGCAAAGAACTCGTGAAATGATTTTGGGTTTGAACTTAGAAGTATAATTTGTTTTAGCACAAGTGATTTCTTTTTTTTTCTTGGCCAGGAACAGTTAAGCTCAGGTACTAATTGCTACAAATGATATAACCTCTTCCTTGTGGCATGCCGTATATATAACTGGAACTTGGTCAGCCCCAAAGCAAAGGTCACTGGTCTCTAAAATTTCTAGGGGAGAAATTTATTTCAAGAAGGCATCCTCTAGACATCGTGAGTTGCCATCTTACTGTTACTCTATTGACACTGAGGGTCTCTCTCTCTCACACCTCTTAAAGTGGAAACTGCTTATGTACAGAACTCATTGTATTCCTGTATCAGCCTCCATAGCAGAGGAGAGGATCAGTGCTTGAAATATGGGGGAATGGGTGGTGGCCACAGGCCCTATCCTGATTCACCCAGTTTCCCCCACACCCACCCACCACAGCACCACAGTAAACTTTTAAAGACTAGATCAGGTAAACATCACAAGCAGCATGGGTATGGCTCCCCTCTGTTCCAGAGTGATGCATGCTCTGGTTATCTCCCACTTGAACTACTGCAATGTGCTCCACATGGGGCTACCTTTGAAGGTGACCCGGAAACTATAACTAATCCAGAATGCGGCAGCTAGACTGGTGACTGGGAGTGGCCACCAAGACAATATAACACCAGTGCTGAAAGACCTACATTGGCTCCCAGTACGCTTCCGTGTTGGTGTTGACCTTTAAAGCCCTAAGTGGCCTTGGCCCAGAATACCTGAAGGAGCGTCTCCACCCCCATTGTTCAGCCCAGACACTGAGGTCCAGCTCTGAGGGCCTTCTGGTGGTCCCCTCACTGTGAGGAGTGAGGTTACAGGGAACCAGGCAGAGGGCCTTCTTGGTAGTGGCGCCCGCCTTGTGGAACGCCCTCCCATCAGTTGTCAAGGAAATAAACAACTACCTGACTTTTAGAAGACATCTTCTAAAAGCAGGCAGCCCTGTTTAGGGAAGTTTTTGATGACTGATGTTTTAATATATTTTAAATCCTTTATTGGAAGCCACCCAGAGAGGCTGAGGAAACCCAGCCAGATGGGTGGGGTAGAAATTATTGTAATTATTATTATTATTATTATTATTATTATTATTATTATTATTATTCCTTCCTCCCTGAAATTTAAGCACTGAATAGGATCTCCCTTCTCCAAGTGCCAAAGTAGGGATTATGGACTGAAATAACTTTTAGAAGTCATATCTCCTTCCTCCACTCTTACAGCCAGCACCTCTCTCAGTCCCATGGCTATAGGGTGCAGAAAGTGCCGTTTTGATTTATATTTATTTTTTTCTTTTACCTTCAAGAGTCATTTCCTCACTCTGCTGATATCTGCTTTCCTAAGACACCTTCACAGAAAGCGAGTGACAACGGCTTCTACAAACCACGGAAGGTCTGTAGCAATGGCAACAGCACATACAAGGCCATGCATGGTGGAGCGCCATGCAGCTTAGGGGTAGAGGGCATGCTTTGATCTGGAAGGTCCCAGATACAGCCCTTCCACCATCAGAGATGGGAAAGGCCTCTGCCTCAGGTCTTCGAGAGCTGCTGTCAACACTACTGGACTAGAAGAATAAAGCACTAATGTTGAACCACATGAACTTTGGAGGCAGCTAAAGCTGCCCCAAATCACCCCCAAAGTTATATTCATTTATGCTGAAGTGAGACATACAGTGGCTGCATTTGGATGTTTGTCCACAGCTTCATAATACTTGGTTTGTGAAGCCATGGATAAGTGCTATGAGCAGACCGTCTGCCCTCATCATCCCGATGGCTCAACTTTCTGGTTTGTTAGCTGGCCCAGAGTTCCTCCTTTGGAGATAGCAGAAAACTGTGGCACATGAGAGAAAGAGAAGAAGAATGAGGAAGAAGACTATGTCCGTGGTGCTTAGCTATGGCTTTATAAACCATGGTTTAAGAAGCTCTGGTCTTCAGAAACAGAAAAATATTCTGATGAATTGCTAGCACATCACTAGTGTCAATGGAATGACTTAGATCTTCTGCATCAGAATCTGAATTCATTCATTCATTCATGAAGGAGATCCTGCATGGTTTTCCCTGGAGGGCTTTCTTTACTTGACTTGACTTGTAGGAGTATCACAAGCTACATTCTGCTGAGAAGCAACAATACTATCAGTTTCCATCCAGGGAGAAAGAGGACGTGTGACATCTTAGGTCCTGATAAACATGCACATCATTTCTTCAAACCATAGAATGTCCGTCTTTTGGTTTCACTGGTTATTTTCTCATGCATTTTCAGCTTTCTGAAATATGTTTGCAGTCATACCTCAGGTTACAGACACTTCAGGTTGCTTTGTTTCGGGTTATGGACCCGCCATAAATTGTGCTTTGCGCATGTGCAGAAGCGCTGAATCGCAATCCGCTCGTGCACAGATGCACCACTGCTGGTTGCAAATGTGCATCCCACACAGATCACGTTTGCAACCCAAGCGTTCACTGTATTCATATATACTAGACATTTGTGAACTAAGGTGTTGTTTATTGTTGTTGTTTTGCATAAATTGACTCAAGTACATTGTGCAAGTGAGAGTGGCTGCTTCTAAAATGATAATCTCCTCTTCTGTCCCTGAGCAGTACAGCAGAGCTGAGGACTCACTGAGCAGTGATATCGCACCATGGCTTTTCTACTACTAGATGTTACCAGGTGACAGAGGAAATGACAGAAGGGTGCTGATTCTTGTGGTAGCCATGTGTCTCCTAACCATCCCATTCTAACCTGACAGCAAAAAAAAAAAGGGGGGGAAGAAAGATATTCATGAGCATCATTATGAAAAAGTAGAACATGTGGAAATAATGTAACAGGAGTCTTTTTGCTTGTGTCTTAACTGCTGGGCTCCTCACACTATCCCCTTTGTAAGCTCCTGTAGGAAACTGTGACTTGTTTAGTTTTTCATATCTTTATAAAGCCTTAAATGATATTATGGCAAATAAATTAGAAACAGTGAGGGGGGTGGGTTAGAAAAAAATGGCTATAAAAAAGACTACTGTGCCAGGAAAAAAAGGTCTCCGTCTGGATTTGTTTATGAGGCAATACATCATACCCTTATCAACAATGCATCCTTCTCCCAGTTTTCATAACTACAATGGGCGAGCTTCAAGTGCCTCTGGTTTCTTAAGCCAAGACCTGAGTGATGAATGGCTGCATTATTTGTTGCTATCCGACATGCATTCAATTCTCCCTCCAGTGAAATCAATGGGCAAACATGCATAGGTCGTAACACGACCAGGGACCCCGCCTTTCTGTCCACATGTCCGAAGCGTTGCTCTACAGCTAGCAAAATCTACATCTACCAAAACGAGTGTTGGAAATGCGGAATTGGGCTGCTACTTAAGGTACATATGGGGGCTTGTATATAATTGCAAGGCCGGATTTAGGTTTGATGAGGCCCTAAGCTACTTAAGGTAATGGGGCCCGTATTATGTCCAGCTGTCCTTTGTCAACAACAAATTGTCACTGTTTTTTGTGTTGAATATATGCTATATGGTAATTTATGGACCTAATAGGTATCTAAAGCCATTTGCACATAACAAAATATGTATTTTATCAAAGTAATTGTTGAACTGAAATACAATTAAGAAGAAGTACAGTGGTACCTCGGGTTAAGTACTTAATTCGTTCCGGAGGTCCGTTCTTAACCTTAAACTGTTCTTAACCTGAAGCACCACTTTAGCTAAAGGGGCCTCCTGCTGCTGCCGCGCAGCTGGAGCACAATTTCTGTTCTCATCCTGAAGCAAAGTTCTTAACCTGAAGCACTATTTCTGGGTTAGCAGAGTCTGTAACCTGAAGCGTATGTAACCTGAAGCGTATGTAACCCGAGGTACCACTGTATATTAATAGTATAGGCACCCTACATATAGAAATGAACAAACCAGCGATATTTTAGGGAGCAGGCTAGCAGGCGGGGCCCATTACTTACATCACAGAAACCTACACAACACAAAACACTGTTGATGTAGGTTTAATTTTATTAGTTTTGTATCTTATATTTTGGAAATGTACATCCAGTGTTTTTTCCTTTAATTTTTTTTGGGGCCCCCAAGAGAGTGGGGCCCTAAGCTATAGCTTGTTTAGATTATACGTAAATCCGGCACTGTATAATTGGCGGGGGAGTGGAATATAACTTTCAGTTGCTGAAGATCTAGTGGAGTTCCAGACCAAGAGAGGGAGAGAGAAGGAAGGAGGGGTGGTCAGAAGGAAGGTATGTCCATAATGCAATTTGGAAAGTGACAGAACCTGATTCAGTGGGAACCGTACAGGATTCCCTGGGGCAGCTAGTCTACCCTCCCCCAGAATTCCCCCTGAGAGTGACAGAATGCCACCAAATTCTGTAGCACCCAGGGCATTCAAAGTACGTGGTGGCAAGGAGCTCTGTATACCAGCTGCACCCTACTGTGGGCTGCTGGATGTCCTTCCTTTAGAAGATGGTGGTGGTGGTGGTGGTGGTGGTGATAGCATTGAGACAATTGTCAGATTGCTTCACAAAAGCATCCACCAGACTGCAGATTCTGAAGTGGGTTGAGTCTGCTTTGGGGTCCAAGTCAGGCAGATTCTTCCTCCACCCCAAGGCAGAAAAGAGATGTCAATATGGACCCATATATCCATCCATCCAGGATCTCCTCCTTTCTTGTCCCCAGTTTGCAGCCAACCAACGTTGGCTCCAAGGTGCACTCAACAAGCGCTTTCCTTGAATGGACCTACCTGCAGTGGCTGCAATCCATCTCCTTGCATAATCCATATAATTGCCCTGAGCACATTGCTAGTGGAGGACACAATCTGTTATCTCTTGCTATTGCTTGCATGAGGACAAGGGCAGTAACAGCAAGGAGGAGGACAGGAAGACCAGGGGCCTCTTGGTGGTGACAGTGACCTGATGAGCTGTGAGCCTTGGCAGTTGCCCCCCCCCCCCCCAGTGCCTACCTCGATAGGGACTCTGCAGCCAACTGTTGGGCACTTCAGAAAAGGCCATTTTGGGGGGTCTTTTCTCTTCCTCCATAAACATAGCATGAACTTTGGGAAGCTAGAAGGGTGAGCAGAGAACAAGGAAGACTGTATTCCAAAATAAATGACCAAATGTTAGGACTACAAGTCCCCAGTAGGATAGTATTTTTATTATATATATATTGTCCATGTAGTAAATCTAACAAATAAATAAATGGTACAGTCAGTATCTGATCACAACCATTGCATGGGATAAATACCCATTGCCCTCACTTTCTCAAGTCAAGTCATACTGCCTTCTTCCAGTGGATTTTTATAATATGGAAAAGAAAGGTATATTATTTTTAACCCCTCTGCCCCATCGATAGAAAGAATGTATAACAATATTGATAGCTTCTGTCAAAATTCAGGACAAATATCATTCTATGCTATTTTGAAAATAATTTTCTTGCTAAGTTTTTAGTGTGTGTTTTCTTTATTCCCTCCCTCCCTCTTTTTTGCACTTAATGCCTGAGATATTAATTTTCAAGCTAAACATACCACTCTAATTGCAGATTTAAGCCTCGGATAATGAACTCAGTTTCATACAAATTTCATGTGACCTTTGATAAACAGTAAACTGATATGTATTATTCAAGAAATTGAAATTTAATAAAAAGAAGGGGAAATGACTTTGCTTTCCTTTGCATAAGACATGGTTTTTATGAGTTGCTGGTTTTTATTTTTTAATGTAAGTATAGTGCTCGTTTGGCTTAAGAAATTTGTTTATCAAACACAGACATTATTTTCCAGAGCTAATTCCACCAGTCCCTAATGCCGATTACCAAGTTTTATTGAACAGACCAATTCCTCAATCCACAATCATAGAATTATAACACTATTCAGGTTGCCAACTTTTTAACTGAACCGTGTAAATGTGCAATGTAGCACCAGCTTCTTTATTTACTATAAAAGTTTATATACCACTTTCTATAAAATACCCCATTCCGCTTAAATCTAATAAATAAATAAATGTAATAAAACAAACAACAATTACTATACTCCATTACATGGATTAAAAAAAATAAATTGGAAAAGTAGGATAATAACAATTTAAGAGCAATGCTCAGCAAAAGCTCTGGTTTTTATTGCTAGGCAACTAGAACAAGAGCCTTCTTGGTGATGGCCCCAGTGAGTTGTTGAATTCCTTCCCAAAGCATATCCGTTTTCCAGTTGCCTCCTGGCCTTGAAGAGATTAGTAAAACCTCCTCTTCTTAGGGAGGGTTTTGACTGTTGAAAAGATCTTGAATTTGGAGTGATGAAGTAAATAATCTTGACTGCTGCTGCTAAACATATACATCACAGGCCTTTAGCTTTTGTAAGCTGCTTCAAGAGTGCCCCCCTCCCCCTTTCGTAATAAACGAAATAATAAATGAAATCTATTAGGAATCAAAATCAGATGTCAGTACAGGGGAAATCACACTATCAAGTTACTTAGCTGAGACGAAAGCCATAGACTGGGACCAGTGTTCTCTCCTAGGCTGGACTGAACAGGAATTGGGATCGCAGTACAGCTTTCCTTTAAAAGGGGTAGATTGCTATTCCCAACATGCTGACATTGGGTGTGTGTGTGTGTGTGTGTGTGTGTGTGTGTGTGTGTGTGTTGTGGGGGGCGGGGCGGACACAAGGTCACTGTCTGCTCATTACTCCTATGCAGCTGGCCCTGTTTGTAATTGCTTGTCTGCAAGCCACTCCAATGTGATAACAGTCCCTTGGCATCGACTTTCTCCTGTCAAGTGATTATATCTTGCCTGGGGCGGCATCACTTTCCACTTCAGAATGAGCAGTTCTCATGAAAGCAATAGGGGGCGGTGACCATTTTGAGGAAGGCCACAGCCTAGGGAGACGGGGAGGCAGAAGCCAAAATATGAAAATAAGGGGAGTTGCGTACCAGCCATTTTGCCGCCTTCTTTCTGTGCTTACAGCGGCTGGGATCCAAAGAACTCCTTGAAGCTTGCCCAAGGGTTTGTGCTAACCCTGTGCAATTCCTGATTATTCAGACCGCACACACTACAGCTTGCCATGTGGGGGGGGGGGGATCATTCCAGTACCTGCCTTCATCCTGGAACAGGATGTGAGGGAAGAGCAAAATGGAGATTTAAGGGGTGGCTCTTGAATATGTTTGGGACGCGGGTGGCGCTGTGGGTTAAACCACAGAGCCTACGACTTGACAATCAGAAGGTCGGTGGTTCGAATCCCCGTGGCGGGGTGAGCTCCCGTTGCTTGCTCCCTGGTCCTGCTAACCTAGCAGTTCGAAAGCACGTCAAAGTGCAAGTAGATAAATAGGTACCATTCCGGCAGGAAGGTAAATGGCGTTTCCGTGCGCTGCTCTGGTTCGCCAGAAGCAACTTAGTCATGCTGGCCACATGACCCGGAAGCTGTACGCCGGCTCCCTTGGCCAATAAAGCGAGATAAGAGCTGCAACCCCAGAGTCGGGCACATCTGGACCTAATGGTCAGGGGTCCCTTTACCTTTACCTTTACCTTGAATATGTTCAGAATCACACAGCTTTCTTGCAAACGATTGTGAGAATTTTCCTAGAGGCCGCTGTGCTTTGGACACTGCGTAAATAGCAACGGTATCGCCTCAGGACAGTCGCCCTCCTATTCTAAGCGAAGGGGTTTGTGCCTTTGGCATGCATACCCTGTACATAGAACCAGGAGCAGTGAAATGAGCCTATCTCCAGAAAGGTGGCAAAAGGATTAACATCACATGAACGGTCAATATTAATACTGTATGCATTTTTTCCTTCCGCCATATTGGAAATTCCATGTTAGTGAAGGCTTCCTTATAGCTCTTCCACATTAAAGTAGGGCGGAGGAAAGTTCTTTCAAACAGGTATTAGGTGTGATAGCTAAATGGAACCTCCAGCTTCAGAGACAGTACAGTGGTACCTTGGGTTAAGTACTTAATTCGTTCCAGAGGTCCGTACTTAACCTGAAACTGTTCTTAACCTGAAGCACCACTTTAGCTAATGGGGCCTCCCGCTGCTGCCGCGCCGCCGGAGCACAATTTCTGTTCTCATCCTGAAGCAAAGTTCTTAACCTGAAGCACTATTTCTGGGTTAGCGGAGTCTGTAACCTGAAGCGTATGTAACCCGAGATACCACTGTATACCTAAGAACCAGCAAGGTGGAGCTATTGCCTCCATTCCATGATTGTGGCCTGCCCAGATCAGATAACCCATAATAAACAAATAAACCCAAATTAAAAAGGAATGTGTTTTCAACAAGATGCTGGACCAGTTGCAACTTCTTATGACACTTCCTATGAGCCTCGTTCTGTAGAATAACCGTGTCCACGTAGACCCCCTCAGTGGTTCTGCCCCCTTTGTGTAGGTTTGAACATGTGTGTGCATATTATTTCCCATCCCCTTACAAATAAGACAACGGTCTCTTTCTACTTGGTTTCCATTTAACCGGATGAAAAGCCAGCGTTGCTGGAACTGGAACCCAGCTCATTTGTATTGAATTATTAGAACAAATACTGGGGGTTTAAACTATTTTTGTTTTGATGACAGTTTACCACCGATACTACCTCTGGGACAAGGACCTATCTCTTTTATGTGTGCTCCCTTTATCACTGACGGGTCAAAATGACGGATTGGTTTTGGCCTTGGCTTGAAATCCCTTGTCTTGCTTTGCTTTGGTGCATATGCTGCAACCAAGAGATACCACGACGGAGATCTGCGGTCTTCATTTAGCGGCCTGAACAGGCGCTGACAGACAAGGGAGGTGACAGGCCGCCCTACTGTCGAAGCAGGAAGATACAGTTACATGTGAATTTGCTGTCTCTTAAAAGGCCTGAATAACTGCAATTGTGTGCAAGGGGTCACCTCTGGACTCGGTTATCATTCTGAAGAAAAAAGAAACCAGGCCTTTGTACAATTCAGGCATTTGGGCCTTTGGCAAACTGATTTCCTAGGAATGTCTGGCCAGTGGAAGTCTAAACCGTTGTCATGAAAGGGCAAAGGCAAATCAGTATTAACACCTCTTACACTGCAGCTGCACGCTGGCTTGGCCTTTGAAGTTTTAAATTATTGTGGAGCAGATTTACCTCAGTGAGACCATGGTCCTACCTAAACTCATTGCTTGGAAGGAAGTTCACACAGAATCAATAGACTGTGCATGTCCATGCAATGTGTTCAGGATCAGGCTGCTGTTTTCATGTAAAAAGCTCATTATCAAAGCTCTACATTGGTACCTTGGGTTACAGACGCTTCAGGTTACAGACTCCGCTAACCCAGAAATAGTACCTCGGGTTAAGAACTTGGCTTCAGGATGAGAACAGAAATCGTGCGTTGGCAGTGGGAGGCCCCATTAGCTAAAGTGGCACCTCAGGTTAAGAACAGTTTCAGGTTAAGAACGGACCTCCAGAACGAATTAAGTTCTTAACCAGAGGTACCACTGTATATGCAACATTTTTTTGGATCACTAAGTTTCTCTTGTTGGGCTAGAAGAACACTCATGCAACTAAAGTCAGGTTATTGCAGTGATACATATCCCTATTCACCCACTGTCGTTCTCATCAAAATGCAACCCCATATTTAATCTGGATTTGCCATTTCCACTGAAAAAAATCCTGTAACCTCCCCACGCATAAAGTAGGAAAAACAATGGTTGTTTTGATGAGGATGCTGCGAAGAAACATGTGTGCATGATCAGCCCTGAGTCCACAATCGGCTGTTGTGTAGGAAGAGCCCTAACTGTAGCAGAAAACAGTAGCAGCCAGTGGAGAAAATTGCAACAAATAGTGTAAATAATGTCTCCAACAGGACTGAAAAATGTGAAGAACCACACAGAAGTAGACTGTCATAAAACTTAGGTTATATTTTAGTGATTAAGATTTAACTTATATATTTTAACTGTTTCTATATCTGTATAGGTTGCCTATTTTAAAGTTATGTTTTATTATCACATTTTTGTATTGCATTAGATTGTTATAAGACGTACATTTTTTATTTCTTTAGCTTGTAAACCGCCTTGAGTATTGTAAGATAGAAAGATGGTATACAAATTAAAAATGATGATGATGATGTATTGTCCCTGTTATACCCAACTGCAAATTCCAATGTATCCCTATTGTGTTTTATGACTTCCCTGATATTGTATGTGAGCTGAAACTGGTCTGCGACCGAAATAATAAATTCACACAGAAGTCCAGTCCAGCAGAACTTAATCACTTGTGGATTGTGCCATGTTAGGCCCCTCTTACATGCACATCATGATTTTTATTTTTTTTTAAGTAATTAGGATGATGTTTGAATATGTTCTAGCTCCTATTTCCACTTCGAAAAAATGTATTTTTCAATGGGGTGAACACATTTCCGGGAAAACAAGTGCCATTCCCATAGACCTGCCCTGCAGCACAGGAAACCATTTTCACAATGGAAAATACCCAGGTGGAATGGGCGGGCACACAGATAGCAGAACTGTGACAAGACACAGCCAATTATGTCAGTCTTTCTTACATAGCCAACACCCTCTTTGTGTATGTATGAATTGCACATTAAAGACCCGGTTGATCCGTCCTGCCCATGTCTATATTGGAGATGCATCCTGGTAAATCAGTTCTCCCATTGCCAGGTGTTGTGTGTGTGTCTGTGTGCGCGCGTGTGGGAACCAACAATGTTTACCTAGAAATAATATTTATCTGGAAATATTTATACTCCACCCGAATAGACATTTTCAACTTCAGAATAGAAACTGGAGAATATTTGACACCTTCCTTTAATCCTTTTAAGTAATATAGCATTTTGCTAAAATTATATATGAGCTTTGAACAGAGTGTCTCTCTGCCCACCACCTGCTCCCTGTACTGTTTCCCTGTGATTTGTCCAACAATTTCCTTTCCTTTCTTCTTTTTCCATGTTAAATACTTTCAAAAATGAGGAGGGAGGGGAGTGACTCAAGGTTCACTTGAACCTCAAATACCATACATTAGTGCTTTCAGGAATTTTAAAATTATATTAATGCTTTCCAACTCATTTCCTATTTCCATGCCAAAAAACACTCTGGGGTGGATTGTAAAGTATTTGTGATACCAGATCTTTGCTCTCCAAGTGTGTGTGTGTGTGTGTGTGTTTCCTAGAGTTTGGATACTTTTATACATATTGTAATTTGTATTGTGTTTATTGACTGTAAATATCCGCCACTTCAATAAGATATGGACAGTTTTTGAACCTATGTTTTTTAATATTCAAAGTGTGCGAAATTATACTTTTAACAGACTTTAGAACATTTGAAACACAGTGGGACGTTCTTGTAACTTTGTGATATAAACAGCCCGCTGTGTTTCTGATTCAAACACAGAGATGCATCACCGAGAAAGATGGATGATTTCATTGTCATCATTATCTGTGCATGACTAATACAAAAGAGTCAACTTTTGTGTGGTTGCCTGTTTCTTTGATTTCCCCCTCCCCTCCATCAGCAATATCCCACTGACTTCAAAAGAGCTTATTCTCAGATAAATGGTGTAGGATTGCAGCCTTAATGTGTTTCACATTGTTAGGCTATAAGCAAGTAGCCAAAGAAATGCTATAAAGGTGCTGCCTAGCCTTCTGCCCCCACTAATCCTCTGAAGGTAGGATATGGAGGGCCATCTGCCATCTTGAGAAGATGCTCATTCTGAAAGGAAACCATAATATGTCAATCTATATTTTACATGCCATATTGGATTAAAACCCAAATTATACCCCTGTCTGTTGTACCGGGGGCAGGTATGTCTACCGTCACCCGCTCTAGCTAGATTGCTGCTGTAAATAAGCCAGGAATCGCTTTTAAGGTGTGTAAGAACCTGTGGAATTAAAGAACCTTTTAATGAGGGTGAAAGAAGAGTGTGCAAAATATGGTCTGAAGCTCAACATCAAAAAACGAAGATCATGGCCACTGGGCCCATCACCTCCTGGCAAATAGAAGGGGGGGAAATGGAGGCAGCGAGAGATTTTACTTTCTTGGGCTCCATGATCACTGCAGATGGTGACAGCAGTCACGAAATTAAAAGACGCCTGCTTCTTGGGAGAAAAGCAATGGCAAACCTAGACAGCATCTTAAAAAGCAGAGCCATCACCTTGCTGAGAAAGGTCCGTATAGTTAAAGATATGGTTTTCCCAGTAGTGATGTATGGAAGTGAGAGCTGGACCATAAAGAAGGTTGATCACCAAAGAATTGATGCTTTTGAATTATGGTGTTGGAGGAGACTCTTGAGAGTCCCATGGACTGCAAGATCAAACCTCTCCATTCTGAAGGAAATCAGCCCTGAGTGCTCACTGGAAGGACAGATCATGAAGCTGAGGCTCCAATACTTTGGCCACCTCAAGAGAAGAGAAGACTCCCTGGAAAAGACCCTGATGTTGGGAAAGATGGAGGGCACAAGGAGAAGGGGACAACAGAGGACGAGATGGTTGGACAGTGTTCTCGAAGCTACCAGCATGAGTTTGACCAAACTGCGGGAGGCAGTGGAAGACAGGAGTGCCTGGCGTGCTCTGGTCCATGGGGTCACGAAAAGTCGGACACGACTAAACGACTAAACAGCAACAACAAAGAACCTGTGGATTTAAAACAAGAATCAATTTTTTTTTAGTATAAAACATACACAGCAGGCCAAGTCCAGGGTATACTCAAAGTGCATCAACTACTGACTGCCTCTGTAAAACAGTTTTTTCTGCCCAAAGGGAAAATGTTTTTGTTGCCCATAGAGAGTTGATCAGATGGACCTCCTTTGTGGGGAAATTCTGCAGGTTGCCAAGTTTTTAGCCAGGGCAGTTAGAATAAGATCCATTATTTGACTATTGATCCAAACCCCCAAAATGTATTTGATATAATTGACTTTTTACCTTTATCCACTGTATACTTGCATTTTGCTTGTTTTATTGCTATGGATGGTGGCTGATGCAAAGTCCTTCAGCTGTTACAGAGCTGAACCATTTGTGGCTTTGCTGGTGAAAACCAAGATGTCTTGGGGGGGGGGGTATGGAAGATGTTCCCCAGAGACATGCAGTAATGTGCCGTCCATATAGTGATGACTCTTAGCTCTCTTTTTCTGTTAATTCTAGCTATGGCTGTACATGTCCTGAATAACCATCTGAAATCAGTAATGGGCTGAAGCTCAGTCCAGATAAAACGGGGATATCAATGGAAATGCCACTGGTGGGAAACTGGTCTAGTGGATTTTTCTTCTTACATGCAAGCAAGAACACAAGAACACACCCTGTCTATCCTTGTCCGCTCCAGCAAATTGGCTTTACCCAGTTTATTGCCTTCCAGGAGTTCAAGGGACAAAGGTCTGAGGCTGTGATGAAGTTGGTGTGGGACAGTCTTCTTGAATTTGAGCATGGAGGGTGCAGTCCCTCCCAACTCTACAATTCTATGATCCTGCAACCTTTCTTTTGCAACATTTCTGTACAATGTCTTCAAAAAGGAGGTTTCATGTGCATATGCTGTGCTCAAGAACGCACACGTGTATGTACACACACAGAAAGTGACAACCTTTCCAAACTCTCTCCTACCTTTAAGGGGATGGGGGTGTGGGAATGTTAAGGATTGTAGGAAAGGATATATTGAATAAATATTATCCTTCCTTCGCTCATGCTAGTGTGTGATGTAGCAGAACAAATTCCCCTCGATATAGCTGGAAGCGAGTTTGCAGATTTGTTTGAATCTCTTGGTTAAGTTTGTCCCCTTTTACCCTTCTTAAAAGAATAAAGACATGAGAGTTTTTCCGAGTAAAGCAACAAAAGGTTTACTCACATTTCAGTTCACGATTTGATCCCTGAAAGGCAGGCTTCTCTTAGTAGTTACATAATAAACAGAGTGTGGAGACTGAACTCATGGGCAAAATTACATTAAGACAACAAAATAGCTGCAGGAGAGCAGCACGGCAGCAAAAGAACAGCAAGACAATAGAAAGGCAAAACTAGTCTGCGGGTGAGAAAATGGCTGCATTACTTGGCTCTTTTATAGAGTCAACCAGAGCCATGACCATCTCCCAGATGACATGCCGGGGGAAGATGCCCACTCTAGGGAAATAAGAAATGGATCATTTGACTGCACCAATGGATTACAGTGGTACCTCGGGTTACATACGCTTCAGGTTACATACGCTTCAGGTTACAGACTCCGCTAACCCAGAAATAGTGCCTCAGGTTAAGAACTTTGCTTCAGGATGAGAACAGAAATCGTGCTCTGGCGGCACGGCAGCAGCAGGAGGCCCCATTAGCTAACGTGGTGCTTCAGGTTAAGAACAGTTTCAGGTTAAGAACGGACCTCCTGAATGAATTAAGTACGTAATCAGAGGTACAACTATACATCCCACAGAGGGAGCACAGCAAAATACAGTAGACTTCCCCATCCTATAATGGTGGGTTGCTTGTGGTGGCTTACCTTGACTACACTTAGCAACTCTCAACATTGGCCAATGTTTTTCCCTCCACAATGCCTCGGGAGTTATTGCGTGGGGGGAAATGGTGGGAGCCACCTTTAGGGCTCGGGCTTTGCTGAAAATAAAAGACACCAACTGCCAGGATCTAGTATGACAGCTGTTATTTTACCTGGGGCAGACATTGGTGGTAGGTTCTGTGGGGTGTTGTCGCCCGAGCACCTGTTTGAGGAAGCTACACACCAGTGTCTGGCCTTCCTGTGTGAAGTTCGTTTATTACATGCAACCTCTTACGCCAACGAAAAATAGAGCCGGCTTAGTTTTAAGACCAAATTCCACTTATCACTTAAGGTATAAAACAAATACATATGTGCTCTTAAACACACTGTTTCTGTTGCAGTGCATTAAACATCTGTCTCTCTCAGCGAGCGGAGTCCCTTACATAGCAAGCCCTTTTACAATCCACATTCTTTTTGGTGCTTTTGATTAAAATTTAATAAAAAGGTTTCAGTGAGGTGAAGACTTGTCAGGAGCAGGTGAGGAAAGATCAACATTTACTCAGTCCAAGTCTAATCCAGTCACTTCCCACCCAGCCACCCTTCTCATATTCCTCATTCATACCAAAGGGGCAGCCTTAAAAAGAAAACTGAGCCGTATGACACAGTCTCTCACTAAGTCAGAGATGGGAACAGGTTCTGGAGTGTGAGGAAGGGCAATGGCTCCTATGTGAAAGACCTGGAGGGACTGAAAACTCACTGTGCCACTCACAACTCACCTATAAAAGCCTGGGGCTTTTCTTTGAAACTGAAAATATAACAGTCCGTTAGGGTTATGTTGCATCTTTTTAAAATGTGCTCCCCCCCCTCTCTCTCTCACACACACACAACTGACACCCAGAGGCCACTGCTGTAAAAATACAAGATGGCAGGGTTCAACGATGATCAATTTTGAGCCAAAGCAAACCAAGAAATTCAGTACCAAACAAAGTCCCAGAGAGACTGTGCAGTTCAAGGCTAAGCAGATTGTTTTGGCCAGACAAATTTCTGCACTTATTTTTTGTCTCAGGGTGCTCTTTACTTCATAGGAAGGAAGGCTGATGAAATTATCACATTAACATTTTACAGGAACTCAAGGAGAGGGGAGTGAAACAGAAAGCATGAGCAGCTGAGAGGAAACTGTTTTCAAGAAGGGCAACTGTTTCCTCAGCAGGATTAACAGTGGCTCAGGGCCAGCCCAAGGCATGTTGCTGGACTGGCAACTGAATCTTATTTCAGTACTGGCAATGGGAAAGTGCCCTCCACTCCAGCTGATGGCAACAGGCTAGATATTGGGGTGTAGGGCAGCTTGTGTGGCACATACACAACACTGAATTCCAGCAGGTGGATTGCCTCACTCAGCCTAACAGCTTGCCACTGAGTTTCTGTTACGTACTGAGTTGATTGGCTAATTCCGGGATTCTCCTGTAGGCCAATCAGGTTGTGGCTTCACTTCCACCTGGAGCTGGATTGGGTGGCTCCTGTGGACCAATCATACTGCTGCATTGTTCTAGGACCAATCAGACTGCTGCATTTTGGATCCTATTGTTCTAGGACCAATCAGACTGCTGCATTTTGGATCCTATTGTTCTAGGACCAATCAGACTGCTGCATTTTGGATCCTATTCAACTCAGTACAGAACAGTTTCCAACTTTAATATTTATTTTATTTCTTAAATGTGTTGGTTGCTTTTTCTTGCCCAGGGCAACCCAAAGTGACTTACAGCCAGCCAGCCAGCCAACCCCTCCAACCCCTAGATTCATCCAAATCAAAGGAGGGTGAGAAAAAATACATTTTTAAAAATCACACCCCTTCTAAAAGGCCACAGATAGTTAAATACCTGGTTATAAAGTTTTTGCCTGGTGCCTAAATTTACTGAAAAGTGGTGTGAAGCTGGAGGGGAAAAAATCTAGCAAATAATTTTGTTAGTATAGAGAACTTAACACAATACTGTGCACTATTAATATATTTAGCTGTGCTCAAGATGGCTATCTGCTATCCGTAGGACAGTTCTCAATTTGAAAGTGTTTTCTGTTTGAAGGGCTGTCCAGTCTGGTTTAAAGATCAAGGACTTCAAGAAAGCAAAGGAGTGGCCTCAGTGTTGCCCATCAGGAGTTAGCACCTGGGCAGCAGGCTGAGCAAGCAGGGGTGAAGGAAGGGGGTGCGGTGGGGGTGGACCGACCCGGGTGTCTTCACTGAGGGGGTGACATTTGGCGCACCACCCGCCCACGACTCCCAAGCCTACCCTGATCCACATTGCCGGAGGGATTCTCCCCTTCCCCCTTCGTTTTGACAGCTGGGGGAGGCTTGGGAGTCACAGGGGGCGGTGCGTCGAATGTCCACCATTGGTGGCTTGCTCCACTCCCGTGGGTGGCTTGCTCCGCCCCCAGCTGCAGGGCATGCACGCCACTCCATGCAACCAAGCGGCTATCCCCCTCCCCCTCGGGAGTGTGCCCGCCCTGGGCAGCGCAGGCATATGCTCCTTCGCTGTGAGCAGGATCCCACCTCCTTAGCCTTCCCTGCTATGGTGTAACGTAATGCACTTACTATTAGGTAAAGGTAAAGGGACCCCTGACCGTTAGGTCTAGTTGTGGCCAACTCTGGGGTTGCGGCACTCATCTAGCTTTATTAGCCGATGGAGCTGGTGTACAGCTTCTGGGTCATGTGGCCAGCATGACTAAGCCTCTTCTGGCGAACCAGAGCAGCGCACAGAAACACCGTTTACCTTCCCACCGGAGTGGTACCTATTTATCTACTTGCACTTTGATGTGCTTTCAAACTGCTAGGTTGACAGGAGCAGGGACCAAACAATGGGAGCTCACCCTGCCGCGGGAATTTGAACTGCCGACCTTCTGATCAGCAAGTCCTAGGCTCTGTGGTTTAACAAGCAATTGTTTCCAAGTTTATAATCTGTACATATAAACTAGCAAATGCACATCGAATGCAAGTCTCCATCCCCTTTTCTCCTCTTTGTTGATCATGTTAGGAGACACCCTAAGTAGCTGCAACTCAGTGGTGGAACTGCATGCAGAAGGCCCCAGATCTCTGGCGTCTCCTGGTAGGGCTGTGGGGGATTCAGAGCCACTGCCAATTGGCATAGAGAATGCTAAGCTGGCAGCTCTAATATGCTTAATATTTCTGATTTGGAGTTCTGACTGCACCTCCTGTTTGCATCTCAGGTGACTTTCAAACGTTTCTAAAAGGGCCACGTTGAAAGTTTGAACTTTTGGCTTGAAACTACAAGAGGGGTTTGAGGAAGGAAGGAAGGGTGCCTAAAATTGGTAGGAAGTTTGGGGGAGGTACCGTAGTTTTCGCTCCATAAGACGCACCAGACCATAAGATGCACCTAGTTTTTGGAGGAGGAAAACAAGAAAAAAAATATTCTGAATCTCAAAAGCCAGAACAACAAGAGGGATCACTGCACAGCAATCCCTCGTGCTCTTTTGGCTTCTGGGAAAGCTGCTCAGCTTGCATTCGCTCCATAAGACACACACACATTTGTCCTTACTTTTTAGGAGGGGAAAAGTGAGTCTTAAAGAGCAAAAAATATGGTATTTTTTGCTCTATAAGATTTGTGGACTCACTTTGTAGGTGGGAGCAGCTGAAGCTTTTAATTTCTTTTAAACCTTAAAGGATCCATGGACAGTTAAGTCCAGTCAAAGGCGACTCTGGGGTTGCGGCACTCATCTCGTTTCAGGACAAGAGAGCTGGCGTTTGTCCGCTTTTCTGAATCATGTGGCCAGCATGACTAAACCGCTTCTGGCGCAAAGGGACACTGTGACAAGTGCCAGAGCACACAGAAACACAGTTTACCTTTCCGCCGCAGCGGTACCTATTTATTTACTTGCACTAATGTGCTTTTGAACTGCTAGATTGGCAGGAGCTGGGACAGAGCAACAGGAGCTCACTCTGTCGTGCGGATTCGATATTATTGACACCATTGGTAGAATCTCTGTTTTAAAATGTCAGGAGTTCAGCCTACACTCGAGTAGGACCCTGGCAGAGACACATGTTCCCTCCCTCCTGGTTGATCGTTTGGGAGCTTCATAAGCTTTCTTCAGCCCAAACATCACAGCAGCTTATGCCAACCGACACCGACACACTTAGGGATCCACAGAGTTTGCACATCATGCGTGACAGACCTCAGCAACTCAGCATTTTGGCTAATCTACTTTATTTACATATAAACACACACGGAGGAGCACTGCAACATGGCTCCGTCTCTCTCTAGCATCAGACAGCAAAGAGAGAAAGAACAAAGGACAATAGTCCCACTTCGTGGAACACAGTAACACAAACATCCTGTCTCCATCACTTCCCACTCTGTGGAGTCAAAACATATACCGTCATGTGAAAGACAACAATCCCGTGACTGCGATCATGGAGCAGGAATTCTAACATAAACCACATGCCCTCAAGCACCTTGTTTTACAATGGATCCAGGTTACATACTCAGTTGCCAGTCTTCAGGTGCATAGTAACATTGCATAGTAAAATTGAGTGATTTATGTGTATATGTGAACCAGGGAAATAAAGGGTGCAGGGAGGTGTGTTAAAGAAAAGCACACCCAACCAACTTATTGAAACAGAGTGCCATGAGAGAAATCGCCAAGGGCCTTGCAGTGCTCATGGCCCTGGTTGGAGATCTAGTAAATAACTTCTGGGTATGATACATGCAGCAACTAGTGAACTTGGAAGGCTTCCGAGCCCATAGAAGAATGACCGCTCCCCGCTTAAAACGGGGGGCGCCCTTTGCGTGGACGCGTGCAGCCCTGGATCTGGAGTGGCCCCATCAGCATAGGCTTTGCCTTCCCTCAGGTGGGATACCTGGAGGTCCCCGCCTACCTCAGTGAGTTGTCCAATCCCACCTGGGGGAAAGCGTTGCCAGGGAAACCAGGCCAGGTAGGGGAGGGATTACCTGCCCACACAACAGAGGGAGGATCTTACCTAGGAATCCTCACTTGGCTCCAGAGCTTCTCCCACCCTACCCACCCTCAGTTAATGTCTTCTTTTGCAGGTTAACTTTTCTTCATAGGTTTTGCAGGTTAACCTTTCTCCACAGGTATGCGGGCGCTGCTACGATAAGGTCGCTGTTAAAGGGCCGGAAAGGAATTTCCCTGCATTGGCAGGTTTCGCCTTTCCCGTAGCAAAACGTCACAACTTTGGCGGTATCAGGCCTTGGGCGGAATCCTTTAGTCCATCTTCCTCTTTGCGGCGGCGATACCAGGGTTCCCCGTTAAAGGGGGTTTCTGAAGGGAGGCTTTGACCGTACGCCGAAAGGTCGTCATTGCTCTCCCCTGCGGCGGTGGCGTAACGGGGGCGGCTGTCTCTGCTTGAACATATGTTCTCCAGAGCCAGCCCATCCCCCCCCCCCACACACTGGATAACCCTGAAGCTCCCTAGGTCCCCGGCTGGGGACTGGGGAGGGAGAACGCCCAATGCCTGAGCCAAGGTCTACCCACATTTGAAATTTAATAAAGTTGTGGCCAATTTAATCCCATAGCACGTTGTCTAGAGTCGTTATTCCACATGACGGGGGGGGGGACAACTCGGGATCTGGGGACTCCGCCTGTCCACGCAAATGAAATCTTGAGAACTGAGAAGTGCATTTTTTGAGGACGCACTGCATAACATGAAATGGAAATAACATGAAATGTAAGCCGAGTATGATACGAGGCAGTTTAGGAATCAGATGTGAGCTTGACTTAAAAAACAACTTGTCTTCTTTTCGGTTTCCTTCATGTGTGCCTGCATGAGAGAGGTAAGCTGACAAAGCAGAAGAATGGGTTTTCTTCACAGATCACTGAAGGAGCTCTGGTGCCACACTTGACATGTGAAACAGCAGACTTCCCAAGAACTTCGATGATATATGAGATAAGAATTCTGAGAAAGGAAAGGTGTCGCCCCGCCCCCTTAGTGGCCATGGAAAATCTTAACCATTCAATACTTGATCAATAAGGGAATTCTCTGTGAGAAACAAAAATATTAACAAAGTTTAGATAAAATATTAGTCGTTTGACAATGACATTATTTAAGTTCTATCCAGAGCAATGTGGTCCTCTTATTTTAAAAAGAGGGCAATAAAGGATTCTTTGTTTATTATGTTAGCAGACATGTCTTCTGGACAGAACACAGTTCCTAAAGAGGAACTGACAACATCGTATTTCATCCAGAGGCATTAATTCTACATCCTTTTCCACATGTACCTCGAATCCATTTCCTTTACCTTCCTCTTCCCTTACAGTGGTTCTCAACCTGTGAGTCCCCAGATGTTGTGGGACTACAACTCCCATCATCCCTTAGCTCTGACCTTGCTAGCCAGGGGTGATGGGAGTTGTAGTTCAACAACATCTGGGAACCCACAAGTTAAGAAAGGCTGCCTTAGAATAATGTCTGGTCTTCTTGCCAGTTTGCAGTCTGTTTACCATTCCAAATGTCCCTATTTTCCAGGGACAATCCCAGTTTTACAGAAGCTGTCCCAGTTTCTTATTTAATCTTGCTTTTCCTTGGGTTGTCCCTATTTTCACTGGAGAAATGCTGGAGGATATGGAATAGGACATCCCTGTTTTCATTGGACAAATGTTGGAGGAGACTTCTCTATTTTCATTGGAGAAATGTTGGAGGGTATGGAAAAGGATGTCCTTATTTTCATCAGAGAAATGTTGGAGGGTATGCCATTGGCTTCTCCCTTATCCAGCTGCACCAGCTATATGAGAATGCTGTACTCTGGTGCCTCCTTACTCTCAGTCATCACCTGAAAAGAAAATAGCAAGTGCTACAACAGCATATTTCATACTCAGTTCTACAGACCCAGGAAGGTAGGAGCAGAGGGGACCTGTCCCAGGACCAATGGACTATGCCAAACTTTGTTAAGAAAAAGTTACATGCTTCATATTGTGCACTAGACAGAGACAGAGGGTGAACAAATACCGAGCTCTTAGAGCCAATCTATTACCCGGCAGCCATTATAATTTGTCATATATGCTTCACCTAGCATCAGCTGCAAGACGAAAAGCTTTCAGCTGAGTTTATCAGTCTACCTGGATGTGTCAGGTCAACTTCCATTTAACCCACTGTTCTGGTTCATGGACTTCTGGAAAAATATGGCAGAGCCAATCAAACTGAACAGGTGTTGTTTTTTTAAAACCTCCTCGCAGTATAAAGCTGAAGTTCCCTTACATACAAAGATCTCCACCCTTCCCCAAACTATTGCGATCCAATTTATTCACGATGAACAGCTCTGTTTTGAGCCTATACTTAAGAGAAGGTGTGTGTATGTAGATTAAAGAAATCTGTGCCTTGTTTAAATTTAAAATATATGCATTTCTTATTCTCAAACAAAGATCCAAACTGTATACCACTGCAAACATTAAAGGCACATACAGATGTTTGTTATTTTCTTAGCCATCGACTTGCACCCCAGCTAAGGGGCTATGTAATTGAGAAAAACATTAAGTTAGCACTTACTCTAAGTGCACCCATAGAAGATTACATTTCCAGATTGAGGCGTGATTCATACTTCTATTCACCATTTTTATGATGGTCTCTTATTTATGAAAACATATGGATGCAAACACAATAAGCATTTTCCAGTGCATATTGTTGACTTTGCTTATTCTCTTAGACAGAGAAATAGGGGATTTCTAAAAAAAGCAAAACAAAAAAGCAATAACAGTATTTCTTGAAATGATAGCTTTTGAAATGACAGCCTAATGAATATGTGATCTTGGAGAGATGGCACTTTATCCGTCTCCCATCCTTTTTTCAAGTGCACTTTCTCCTCTCCCTCCCCTTATCAGCATTAAGCATGGCACAATTGTGGCTTACTTTTACACCTGCTCTAGTGGCGCTGTGGTCTAAACCACAGAGCCTAGGGCTTGCCGATCAGAAGGTCGGCGGTTCGAATCCCCACGACGGGGTGAACTCCCATTGCTCGGTCCCTGCTCCTGCCAACCTAGCAGTTTGAAAGCACGTCAAAGTGCAAGTAGATAAATAGATACCGCTCCAGCGGGAAGGTAAATGGCATTTCTGTGCGCTGCTCTGGTTCGCCAGAAGCAGCTTTGTCATGCTGGCCACATGACCCAGAAGCTGTACGCCGGCTCCCTCGACCAATAAAGCGAGATGAGCGCTGCAACCCCAGAGTCATCCATGACTGGACCTAATGGTCAAGGGTCCCTTTACCTTTACCTAATGCTAATCATGGCAAGCATCATTTTTAGCCAACATTTGCAAACCTGCTTCAAGTCCTGGCTTCATTTCCTTCCTGCTTAAGATGAGAGTCAATATTCGTGTCAGTCAGAAGCCCGTTTCATGTGTTAGTCATACGTACAGGGTACGTTGAATGCAGCATGGAGCCATGTATTTAGTCCGCCCCCCCTCCCAGTCATTCTGCTACTCCTGCCTCCACTGTTTCCAGGGCCATGTTCCTCCACAGTGAGGAGCCTTCTTTTCGCATGGATGTGCCCCAAGCAACACAGAACTTTTGCTGGCTATGGGTTGTAACTTGTGTGTCCATGAAGGCGCAGGTCAATTCTGTGTCCAGGGCAGCTGTTTACCAGAGAGCCAGTGTGGTGTTGTGGTTAAGAGCGGTAGTCTTGTAATCTGGGGAACCGGGTTCGCGTCTCCGCTCCTCCACATGCAGCTGCTGGGTGACCTTGGGCCAGTCACACTTCTTTGAAGTCTCTCAGCCCCACTCACCTCACAGAGTGTTTGTTGTGGGGGAGGAAGGGAAAGGAGAATGTTAGCCGCTTTGAGACTCCTGAAGGGGAGTGAAAGGCAGGATATCAAATCCAAACTCTTCTTCTTCTTCTACACAGGCTGAGACCCTGCCTGCCTGCAGACTGCCTCGCCAGAGTGGTGCATGCTCTAGTTGTCTCTCGCTTGGACTACTGCAATGTGCTGTACGTGGGGCTACCTTTGAAGGTGACCCAGAAACTATAACTAATCCAGAATGCTGCAGTTAGACTGGTGACTGGTAGCGGCTGCCGATACCATATAACACCGGTCTTGAAAGACCTACATTGGCTCCCAGTACATTTCCGGGCACAATTCCAAAGCCCTAAATGGCCTTGGTCCAGTATACCTGAAGGAGCCTCTCCACCGCCATCGTATAGGGAACATTCTTTAAATGTTTTATTATGTTTTTATATATGTTGGTAGCTCAGAGTGGCTGGGGCAACCCAGCGAGAAGTGTGGAGTATAAATAGTAAAATTATCATTATGGAATGGGACGTCCCTATTTTCATCAGAGAAGTGTTGGAGGATATGGGCTACTTCCAATGAGGAGGCGCTCTGAGCTCTACAGGTGAAAGAGGAGGCAAAATTACATAGTTTACTTATTTCCAGTGCTTTTTTTCTGGGGGGGACGCAGGGGTACGCATACCCCTAAACATTTTGTGAATCTACGTTTGGCCTCATTGAGGGGCAGTATTTCAATATGAGTAGGAAAATGAGAGTACTCCAAAACATTTTTTTTAGAAAAAAAGCACTTCTTATTTCTATAATGTGTGGTCTGTGACACACTAGATAAGCTTAGAACATGGGTAGGCCCGGGGGATGGATCCGGCCCAATCACCTTCTAAATTCGGCCCGCAGACGGTCCGGGAATCAGTGTGTTTTTACATGAGTAGAATGTGTCCTTTTATTTAAAAGACATCTCTGGGTTATTTGTGGGGCATAGGAATTCGTTCATATTTTTTTCCAAAATATAGTCCCCCCCCCCCACAAAGTCTGAGGGACAGTGGACCGGTCCCCTGCTGAAAAAGTTTGCTGACCCCTGGCTTAGAATTTATCCAGGTCTCTCTGTCCAAATTGTTCTGCGTATACAGTGGTACCTCGGGTTACATACGCTTCAGGTTACATATGCTTCAGGTTACACACTCCGCTAACCCAGAAATAGTGCTTCAGGTTAAGAACTTTGCTTCAGGATGAGAACAGAAATTGTGCTCCGGCGGTGCGGCAGCAGCAGGAGGCCCCATTAGCTAAAGTGGTGCTTCAGGTTAAGAACAGTTTCAGGTTAAGAACGGACCTCTGGAACGAATTAAGTACTTAGCCCAAGGTACCACTGTACTATCTTATTGTGATTCTTACAACCACCTTATAGACAAGTATTATCTTCACGTTGGTGATCCTTATATGACACACTAAGAGTAAGTGGCTTGTTTAAGGCTACCTGAGTGCGACTGAGGTCCTGATTTGTAGCTTAAGCCACTATGCTACAAAATTCTGTTCTTCTCTCAGCAGGTTTGCAAAAGTTGGCTCGGTTCTGTAAGTTGCAATACAGTGGTACTTCGGGTTACATACGCTTCAGGTTACATATGCTTCAGGTTACAGGCTCCGCTAACCCAGAAATATTACCTCAGGTTAAGAACTTTGCTTCAGAATGCGAACAGAAATCGTGCTCTGGCGGCGCGGCACCAGCAGGAGGCCCCATTAACTAAAGTGGTGCTTCAGGTTAAGAACAGTTTCAGGTTAAGAATGGACCTCCAGAACAAATTCTTAACCTGAGGTACCACTGTATACCAGTGATCACAGCAAACCTAAATTACTGACTCCTTTGGATGTTATTTCATCTTCCTGCATACAGTCTCCTGAATAGTAATGGCAGGACAAGTAAGGCTCACCCATTCTTTATCCACAAACTTTTATGAGAATTATCCTGAGATTCCAAAACTCAGGTGTCATGTGCCAGTCACCCTTATTTATTATGTATGTGATCTCCTTTCCTCTAAATGAAAGACTGAGCCACTGGCAGCTTTAAGGCCAATAGATCATGCCTCTACAGGCTTACAAACAGAGAGCCCTATATATCAAAAAATGGAAAGCAGAGAGGATAGAATTTTGAGTTTCCAAAGGAAGACGTGGCCCAAAATCTCCCGAGGTTATTCGCTTTAAATACTGCAAATGTGAAAGAGTGATGCAAGAATGATAGATAATGGACATCAAATTTCCTGTAAATCATTTTAATGGAAATTTGAACACACATAAATGCCACTTTTATACCTTCTGATAACATTACCCTCTCTAAAATGGTGCGTCTCTAGATACACAGGTGACTAGAATGCCTTTTAACAAAGCTGGGATCGTTTACACACTTACTTGAGAAGGTGAGCCTTACTGAATTCCCTGCAGGATAAAATCCTAAGGAAATCTTTTTAGGATTGTAGTATGACTGCAGTCGCTAATTCGTTTATGGAAGGTAATTTTGGGGAATAAGTGGAGCACAGGAGATGATCTAATAAAAGACTGAATTAATATGAACATATTTGTGTGCAATAACTACATTCAACTGATGTGTCGTTTGGTCTGATCACCCAGTTCCTGTAGTCTCATGCTCTTCCATTCACACCCGTGCCTCATTTATGAATCAGCATAATACATTATGGTAATGTTACTTATCGTGATTCTTGCTACCCTTCTATAAACAACCTGTTTTCCAATGCAAATTGGGCTGTTAATAAGAAATTTGTTGCACGGATAATTGAAGGGTATTCAATTTGTTTTATATATCAGAATCACCTGATGATCTCAAGAGGTCCTTTCACTTGGGGAACTGCTGAGCGTGTAAATAACTGCAGGCTTTCACGGTGGAAATGATTTAAACTGGTGCATGATCTATTGTGTCTATATATTCTTCTGAAACAGAATATTAAGTTAAATGAAGTAACATGAAAGTATTGAAGTGTGGTAGAAGATGTATTGTTGTATGTGGCTTATTGGCTTTATTAGATTTATGCACAGCTTAAGGAAACAAACCAAACCTCACTTCCAATATGATAAATAGGAGAATGTTTAAAAGTAACCTGGAGGCAAGCAAGTCTGCCTCAGCTCTGTAAATGTACTGAGCTGGATGTCATGAAAGCCTGAAGCAATTAGCTTAAGGACCTATCCCTGTTGGTTCCTAGAAGCTTCTCCGTCGATGGTATGAGCTGCTTTATCCAAGCTGTCCCTTCTGCTAAAGATTAATAAGCTTCTAAGGAGATGAGAAACAGTGAGATATAGCAGCTAGCATGTGAGGTTTGAATGCTGAAAATCCAGGTTCTACAAATCAGGGCTGAGTAGGGATGCAAACAAACTGCATTGGAAGGGTGAAACATGGAAGGAATATGTGTGACTAGCAACGTGTATCCAGGAGATTCCAGCCATTCCTGCCAGCCAGCTATAAAACTTATAAAATGCCCTGGGCAGCCTAGCCCACCTTCTTAACATAGAAATATATAATGAAAACTTATTGTGATGGCCTGGGAATCTGATTGAGAGGCTGAACCTGAGGAATCCCAGCCTGCACAGGAGTCCCTGCCTCCAGGGCCGGCTGAGCCGGGGCAGGGGCTTGAATCTGAAGGGCCCTCACCTGTGCCGGATCCTCAGGACCAGATGAATCCACTCTGGCTCCGGAGGTGATCGAGGACCCATTGCCTGCAGGTGCTCCTCTCCCAGCCCTGTCAGGGGAAGGTGAGGTTGCCTCTGGGTCCAGTAACCCTCCAGCCTCTCCTGAGCTGCAGAGGCTCAGGGCAGAGAGGTGGAGGGAACTAAGTTCTCTCAGGAGGAGTGCTCGCCTTAAGGCCAGGAGAGGCAAGTCACCTGTGGACCAGGGCTGCCCCAGGCCTCAGAGGAGATAAAGGCCAGTCAGCCCAGTCCCAGGTTGCAGGAGCAACATCGTTGGAAACCTGTTCCTGCCAGCACCCTGACCTGCTCTTCCGGAGTTCCTGACCACGCCCGGCTCCTTGCCTTGGACCCCGCTTCGCCGCTGATGGACAGCCTCCAGACCCTCGACCCAGGACCGGATTCAGACCACGCCGCACGGTAACCCCCCCCCCCCGGGACCTGCACACTTATGCTGGCCACTTTGAACGCCTTGGTGGAAAGCAACATACAACTGACGGTGAACCCAAAGGAGAGGTGAACTTTATAAGCCCCAAACTTCTTCTCTGGCTTGGATTAAAATCTGAGCCAAAGAAGACCTCCTCAGGGGGGCTTCCCTCCCACCCTCCTCACCAGCTGATCCTGATCCCCCAAGCACTCCTGCCACTAGCTCCTCACTCCAACGACACCTTCCTAAACACCGTCCCCTTTCCCCTTAAAGCCTTAGTTTCAGGCAGCAGGAGAAAGAGCAGTGGATGGAGATGGAGGAGGAGCGAGGGTGTCCTTCCTTGTGGGCATCTTGTGCCACAGCTGCTTCCACCTCCCAGTATGATAAGGATTTAAGGGGAGGCAAAGGGTGTTTGGGGAATTGCAGATTGGCTGGGAAGAGGAACTAAGTGGCTTCCTAGTTTTGGGGAAATAACTCGGCTCATTTCTGAATGAACCCAAGATGAGTTGGGACAAACTCACAGCTGCCTGCTCACAAGAAACAGTTATAACCTCTGAGGCTTTTCAGAACTGGATGTGGTGCCTCCAATCACAAAAGAATTCATATTTGATACTACCTTTCGGAGTGAATCTGTTGGTACATGGTGTGAATATATATGTTGACTGAGTATTGACTGTTTATAATTCCACTTAACTTGATTATAAAGATGATTATTCACCCATCAGTAAAATTGATTGCATGACCAAAGTATTTAAAACGTGGCAAAAGAACAATTAAAAAAACCCAGCATGTACCAGGTATGTGTGTGTGTGAGCACGCATGCACACACACACACACACACACACATTTCCCATGATGCAGCAATCTTCCCTTGTATGTTTTGGACGGCGGGGTGATGCTGGAATAGCGGCTTTTCTGCCTGACACATATTGTCTGCTTCTGGACCTGCCTTGTCAGACTGCATGCTTGCCAACACTGATATATCAAAGGGGTCAGGTCAACAATGCTTCAACATAAAGTGAGCAGGACAGGTTCAAATGGCTGTACAGAGAATTCTGCACTAAGAAGTACTGGGAAAATCCGAAGTAAATTCAATGGCAGACAAATTGATTTTCTGACTCTATCCCAGACAGCTGTTTGTTTATTTCTTGATGTGGAAGAAGCTTGTATCACAGTCAAGGCATAAGACGAATGGAAAGTAAATATGGGCACAATCCGACACAATGCTCTTCTGGAAAGCTGCATTGGACTGAACAGATTTCTTTGCAAAGCCCCCACATATTTGAATGGAGGTCAAATAATACAACAAAATCCTGATGAATCCTGATGGAGTGATTTGCTCATCTCAAACAAAAGGGTTGGAACTAGATCAGTATCATCCTCACTGAAGCTGTAATGAAGGCATACTACAGGTGTCAGCAACTGGGGGTTCTTGCATCGACTCTTTCCCTTTGAGAGGTTCCAAGTTCCAACCTAAAGAGAGATAAGGCGGCAATGGAACTTGCCAGTAGATCACATCAAAGTATAGGGCTTGGAAACGCCCACCCTCCTCACTCCATTTTTGAAGTGGTCCTTCAAGGCAACCATTATTTATCATTAATAATATTTATTTTATGGGGTGTATGCTAACACAGCAATTCGTCTGCAGTCCCAGAGGTGCATTCCATTGTCTCTCGAGACAGACGAATGCCTATAACCCACAAAATTTACTTCATGTGTATATTCGAATTGAACACACTCAAATTAGCAGTGTTTTCTTAAATTCAAATATTCCATAGAGGTTATTTAATCCAACCAAACTCAGTAGATGAGCTACGGAGCAGGATGCAACTACAGCAAGGGTAGGCAAACTAAGGCCTGGGGGCCGGATGCGGCCCAATCGTCTTCTTAATCCGGCCCGCAGACGGTCCGGGAATGAGCGAGTTTTTACATGAGTAGAATGTGTCCTTTTATTTTAAATGCCTCTCTGGGTTATTTGTGGGGCCTGCCTGCTGTTTTTACATGATTAGAATGTGTGCTTTTATTTAAAATGCATCTCTGGGTTATTTGTGGGGCATAGGAATTCATTCATCCCCCCCCAAAAAAAGAAAAAAGTCTGGCCCACCACATGGTCTGAGGGATGGTGGACCGGCCCATGGCTGAAAAAGGTTGCTGACCTCTCAACTACATCATCTCTGAAAGACGGCTGTCCAAGCTCTGCTCAAATATCTCCCGTAAAGAAAAGCCTTCAGCAGAGTGTTCTGAACAGCTGTTACCATTAGGAAGCTTTCCTGATATTTAGCTGAAATCTGCCTCCTTGCAATTTCCACCCATTAGAGCACAAACATCAAGTCCAAGTTTCGACCCTTGGCATCCTCTGGCAGGGCTAGGAAAGACCTAAGCCTAAAACCTTGGAAAGTCTAGATGAACAGAGCTAGATGAACCAATGGGCTGACTTAGGATAAAACTACTTCCTATGTTCCCATGTGCTGAGAAAGTCTGATTCTTGTAGCCGAAGGGGCTGCAGCCCTCTGAATGGCGTCTCATAAGCTGATCTAAGATGCTGATCTAACTATTTGCTGGCCAAGGGCATTATCATTACGGTCAGGCATGAAAACAGAAATTTTATGAAATGGCCTAGGAGTACACTGGGAGAAGGTACCATAAGTTAGCGTGAAAGAGATAAAACCAAAAACCAAAGTCACTTTATTTATTGCTTTGAACTGAATTATTATTATTATTAAATGCAACATACCCATGCTCTGTGTTCCTTCATCCTCAGCTGATTTTTAAAGGTAAAGGTAAAGGGACCCCTGACCATTAGGTCCAGTCATGGCTGACTCTGGGGTTGCGGCACTCATCTCTCTTTATTGGCCGAGGGAGCTGGCGTACAGCCTCCGGGTCATGTGACCAGCATGACTAAGCCACTTCTGGCGAACCAGAGCAGCACACGGAAACGCTGTTTACCTTCCCGCCAGAGTAGTACCTATTTATCTACTTGCACTTGACGTGCTTTCGAACTGCTAGGTTGGCAGGAGCAGGGACTGAGCAATGGGAGCTCACCCCATCACGGGGATTCGAACCACCGACCTTCTGATCGGCAAGTCCTAGGCTCTGTGGTTTAACCCACAGCACCACCCACATCCCTCAATTGGCTTTTAGAAAGGGTTAAAATAAATTCATGAAGGAAAAGGCTTCTGTGAACCTCTGAGGTGAAGGGGGGAACCTCAGTGTGTAGAAGCAGCCTTAAACTAAGTGCAGGGAACAAATCCTAGGGGATTCTCATATGCTGCTCTGTAACTTCCAAGGTGATCTGACTGGCCACTGTTGGAAACAGAGGGTGATAGTCAACTTCACGCCCTTCCTATTCTGTCTGTGCAAGCATTTCAGCTTGCCAGGTAGAAAAATTCATCCTCTCCTCCCCTGTACACTGTTCTGGGTATTCTCCCGACCACCACCAACCCCAAGATAGGAGAAGGGGGGGGGAAAGCCCTTGGGACATCTTAGAGTAGACCTCCAAATGGATTTATTTCGAAATGAAGGAAATGGAAATGGCAAACATTCACTGCTCCCCACGTGCAGTCCAGACAACAAACAGGGTGCCCTTTGCCAAAAGCTATCGAGATCTGTGTGCTCCTGGTTTACAAGGTTGTTATTATGCCCAAAGCTCCCACCCACTTGTCCTGCACCCCCTACGCAATGATTATTTTCTTTGTTATAAGAACAATCGGCAATCGCTCCACCCGCCCCCCATGGCTTCCTGCTAAGGTCAGCTGTTTTTCAGAGTCCACTGGTTTTCCAGTGTTTGTGATATCTTTATCGAGCCTGAATAATATTGCTATCTCGGGTGAGTCTTACCACTCATCAAGAAGAAATTCAGAGCATTTAAATGATGAAAGGTTGTAGCAAATCAGTCTGCGAGAACATCAAAGTTTACACACATGCACACACACACACAACACACACACATACACAGAGAGAGAGAGGGAGATTCTAAAGAATGTAAGCAAGACAAATAGTCTTGATACTTTGCTTCACTGTCAGTAGCACTCTGGGGTTATTAGAAGCACTTCTTTATGCGCCGTAAGCAGAACAATAGTGTAGAAGGAATGATTAAATACCAGCTCTCTGAGAAATAGACATCTCATTGTGGCAGACCCAGCCTCACCACTGGGTGGTTTTGATAAAGGCAATATGAGTTGATAACTGATACAGTTTGCCAGGGAAGTCGTCTGGGGATGCTGACAGCTACTATGGTTTAATAAAATCATTAGAATGTAAATGTTTTTATTGCAAAATAAAGAGCCTCCAGCAAAGTTGACACTATCGGAGCTCCCACCGCTGAATGAAAGCGCCGATTAGCATTCAAATGATATAATGATAGTCTGGTTATCTTTATTAAAATTTTTCAAATCGAGTCTTCATTTTGCATGATTGAGTTTTAAACAAATGCAATATCCAGTAGTATGGTATGCTGGTTGGGACACTCTTGAAATAATTAAAGCGTGTCTTTTATTTTATTTTACTTTATTTTTTTTTAAAAAAACAACATGCATTTCATAAGCCGTGGATTGAATTTGCTGTTTTTAATATGACAATATCTTGTTAGCTTTGCATAAAAACAGAGATGTCAGACCATAATTATTGAAAGTTTACAAGTTTTAGACATATGTTTCGTGGTGCTGATTTCAATTTTCTGAAATGTGACGATATGCGTCAGTTAGTAAAATATAATCAAAGGATGTATTGATGGTCTCCCTTAATTTCACAGTTGACTCTTACCCCATAATTGATGATAAATAATATGTTTGATTCAAAGAAAAATGATGTTTCACTCCCCTAATGTTTCACCAGTACACAGAAGTTCAAAATTGTTCATTGGTAACAAAGCCGAGAAACAAAGGGGGAAAGGAATGTCTTAGACACCCATTATTTTTGGGTAGTTTTGTGGAAGTATCTTGCAGTTTGATGCTGGGCTTACCTGGAAACATATGCACTCAGACCTCAGTGTCATCTTGAGATACCAGGAAGAATTAAAAAATTGTATGTGAGTGATAGGCAATATGGAACTGCCTAAGCCAAGAATAAATTTCAAGGAATCTGGTTTTGGGCCTTTTCCTGGTCAATAAAGTTGTATCTTCTGCTACCTCCAGCAGAAGAAATCCGGGGTGGGAACTTTCCTTTCATTGTGGCCAATGCAGTATTTGTGAGAAGAACTGTGAGAAAGCTTAGATTTTAAAAATCCAGTAGATGAGAAAATATAAGTTGATACTGCAACAAAATGTTGTTGTGGGAAGCACTCCTGATCAAGGTATCAGCCAGCCAGGCACGTGCCATTTTCCAGGATACTCCATTCCATTTCCCTTACTTCTTGCCCCCAGTCTTCATTTGGCATTTGGGGGAAGCCTACTGGCTCTTCAGCTTTCCCCTCAAAGTTATTTTTCTACTTCAGGAAACTTGAAGTTTTGTACTTATCCAAACATGCAGAAACGTTTCTCTTGTACATGAGTGGTGGTGTTGTGGCTACATCAGGCTCCATGCTCTAGGAATAAGCTGAGTGGGAAACTGTTTCAGTTTCATGGGTCAGATTTTTATTAGGATCTGCTTTGTGGACCAAATTTGGTTGGGGGAGGCGCATGCGAGGCCACCCGTCTGTTGATCACATGATGATGTAACAGGTGGGTTGGCCAGACCACCTGTCAAAGAGCAGCCAGTGCAGGGAGCACTGAGCAAAGGGTTGGAAAGCAGTTCTTTCTCTCCTTATCAATGTCGTTGAACGCAAGGATCTAGACATCTGTGCCCCAGGCCTGAAAGCTGCCTCAGTTCCTGGACAGCTCCTGGATTCTCAGGTCTATAGCAGTAGAAGAAACACCAAGCCAGGCAAGAGCATCATTGTTTGTGGTGCTCATGATTAGCTGTAGGTGAGACCACATTTTTTTAAATAATAATTTTTATTGAGTTTTCCATATTTATCATAATCACATTCTGTTACATAATTCTATAACCTAAAACATTGCTCAAACTGAACATCGACCTCCTTCCCTCCCTCTTTCTGACTTCCACACATCTTTACTAAACTCTTAGCATTTCTATAGCCACTTTTTAACCTTCTATCTTCTTTTTATATTTCACCTCATTATATGTAAAATCAGTTCCTTATATTCACATTACAAAACATTTCAGCTCAAGCCTACAAATGTTTTCAGGCGTTTACAATGTTCTTTCATATAAAATATAAATTTGCTCCAGTCCTTTTGAAACAGTTCGTCGCATTGATTCCGGATCTTCCCTGTCAACTTTGCCAACTCTACGTATTCCACCATCTTGATCTGCCATTCTTCCAATGTTGGAAGTTCCTGCTGCTTCCATTTCTGAGCCAGAAGTATCCTTGCAGCCGTTGTGGCATACATAAATGCAGGTGAGACTACATTGAAGAAAGAGGGACCAGAACCATAACAACATAACAGCTTGCTGATCAGGCATAGGCATAGATAGCCTTATCTTCCATGAATTTGTCCAATCCTCAATGTATAAGTTGCTGCTCAAATGGCATTTGAAAGACGAAGAGGTAAAGTCGGTTATGATACATTGGGCCAAAGATTTTGGGTATAACATACAATTAAAAGACTGGGGAAAACTGTGGAAAGAAGGAAAGAATTTACAGCATGCAATGCTTTGAAAGAAAATGTGATGAAAATGATGTATAGGTGGTATATCACCCCTGTGAAATTAGCTAAAATGTATAAAGTATGTAATAAACGTTGGAAATGTAAAGAAAAAAAGGACCTTTCTACCACATGTGGTGGGAATGTAAAAAAGTGAAAAACTTCTGGGAAATGATATATAATGAGATGAAAAAGATGTTGAAATATACATTTATTAAGAAACCAGAAGCATTTTTACTTGTCATTGTAGGAGATGATATTAATAGACAGGATTGTAAATTGTTTTTATATGCAATGACTGTAGCAAGAATATTATTAGCAAAAAAATGAATGCAAGAAGAATTACCGATGAAAGAAGAATGGCGGATGAAATTAATGGACTATGCAGAATTAGATAAATTAACAGGAAGGATTCGAAACCTGCGAGACCAGAGATTCTTAGAAGACTGGAGAAAAGCAATTGTAATGAACAGATTATGCTTGTAGGACTGCAAGAAGTTCTGTAAGGAGGATTATGTGAAATATTGCAAGAAAGACTATGAAGAGAATGATTAAAGGTAAAGGTACCCCTGCCCGTACGGGCCAGTCTTGACAGACTCTGGGGTTGGTGCACCCATCTCACTCTATAGGCCGGGGGCCAGCGCTGTCCGGAGACACTTCCGGGTCACGTGGCCAGCGTGACATCGCTGCTCTGGCGAGCCAGAGCCGCACACGGAAACGCCGTTTACCTTCCCGCTAGTAAGCGGTCCCTATTTATCTACTTGCACCCGGGGGTGCTTTCGAACTGCTAGGTTGGCAGGCGCTGGGACCGAGCAATGGGAGCGCACCCCGCCGCGGGGATTCGAACCGCCGACCTTTCGATCGGCAAGCCCTAGGCGCTGAGGCTGAATGATTAGTTAATAATAATTAAGAGTAAAAGAGAAATTAAGAAATGCAGAATAAGTGATAAAGAATGGAAAACCATCAGAGGTTGTTGACGGAAGTCTAAAATATTGTATAAGATAATAAGTTATGTTAAACAATTGTTGGAAATGATATGTAAAAAAACCAATAAAATGCATATATATAAAAAAAGAATTTGTCCAATCCTCTTTTATTTTTTTACCAAATATTTTTTATTAAAATTCCATTTAACAAACCAATTATATCATATTAATTATTCCAAATTATGTCAATACATATCACAAAGTCCAAATCTTTAACCGAATGTTAATTTTTTGTGGGGGGTACCCATGCTTCGAGTTCGGTAGGGGTCCAATCATCTAATATTTCTGCTGCTTTGATATTCACAAATCCCATCTTCTCATCTCCTTGTTGTTATCATTTTTCTCCTTAATAACCTCCGAGTTCTTTCCACAAGTGAGTTGAAAGGAACAACGTTGTTTATATTTCTGTGTGAACTTTGTAATGCTCTCCCGTAATTCATCTCACGTAGATCCAAAAGTCCCGTTCAAGCGGGCGTCGCCATTTTAGTCAGTTCCTATGAAATACAGTCTAGGCGTCCGCTCCTTAATTTTCCCAGACCAGTTGCACCATAAATCAGTCTTTCCAGGAGGGTTATTGCCCTTTCAAATTTACGATCCAAACCTGATAACAGAACAGTGGCTCACCCCCCCTATGACTGTAGATCGTCCAATCCTCTTTTAAAGCCATTCAAGTTGGTGGCCATTGCTGCTTCCTGTGGGAAACACTTTAGCTATTCGCTGCGTGAAGCAATACTTTCTTTCTTTCCCACTTTCTTGACGCCCTACATAATTGTACAAACTTCTACATCGTGCCACTTCTGACTGTTTTGCTAAACCCTGCATGCTGCAACTTTTCCTTCGAAGGGGACTACTCCAACCCCAATCATTTTTGCTGTCTTTTTCTGAACTATAGCAGATAAAGCTTCTGGCTCCTACGTCTGAGTTGATTTCCTGCTGAAGCAACAGCTCCATTAGATTTCTAGCCTCCGTGGGCTTCCCCCCATCTACCTCCTCACTGCAACAGGTCCTGGGGCCTTCTCAGTACACCCCTGCTGCTGTGTGGACCCTCAAGAGGCACCCACCATACTGCCCCATGACACCAGCTGTGTTCAAGCCCTTCTGAATTCGGAAAATGGACAAAAAGATCAAAAACACTACTGGAATGCTGGGGTAAATGTACCTTAGCCTGATCTTGGCAAGGCAACTGTTAATGCTCCAGTAACAGAGATTATATGCACGGCAACAGAAATGAATACTTTCAACGTGCCAGATATTTTCAGGGAGCAAATTGCAGTGTGTTACCCTTATAATAAATATAGAGGGTTGGAGGGAAACCCCAAATCTCATTTATAACTTCTTCTGACAATCAAACCTTTCAAGATTTAATAATTGGAGCAAGGTTGGGCTGTTACAAAGTTTTAGCAGTTTGTAAAGCAGAGCTTAAAATGGAAAAGTAATAAATGCTTACCAAATGGGTCGTTCTGCATTAGTGAGCATGTGGCGTATCGTGGTAATTTGTAGTCATTTGCATTCCATAAGTTACATTAAAATACGTTTATACAGGATGGCATGAACTAGTAAAATGTATACACACACACATACACAGGCAGGAAAGGCATACATTCCAGTGCTTACATTGTAAAGCTATTTTACGGAATATACTGTGCTTTTATACGTGCTCTAGGAGAGGTCAGAAAGCAATATGAAAGAAAAGTTCCAGGGGGAAAAGATTTCTTTTACTGAAAAAAAAGTGAAAAAATTCCTTGGTTTACTCTCACTGGTGCATTTGTCTGTGTTAACAGCACAAGTTATGTTTTCTCTCTTTTACCTTTTATATCTGGGGTCCCCAATGTACTGCCCATGGGCACCAACATGCCCCCAGATACCCTTCTTAGGATCTGCCAATGTCCCCTGCCGCTCCTATGTTTAAAGAGTGTTTTTGGCTTTGTTGTTGTTATTTGGGAGATTTTCTTTTGCGGGGGGGGGGGGGAGTGTCCTCCTTTTTGTCTAAACAGTGGTACCTCTAGCTACGAACTTAATTCATTCCGGAGGTCCGTTCTTAACCTGAAACTGTTCTTAACTAGAGGCGTGCTTTCGCTAATGGGGCCTCTTGCTGCCACTGCGCCGCCAGCACACGGTTTCCATTTTCATCCTGTGGCAAAGTTCTCAAATCGAGGTAACTCTTCCAGGTTAGTGGCGTTTGTAACCTGAAGCATTTGTAACCTGAGGCGTTTGTAACTCGAGGTACCACTGTATATTGTTTGCTTTTGGTGTGTGTGGGTTTTTGCCACAGTTTGTTGGGTGAGTTTTAAGCATTGCCAGCTTTCCCTTTGTGAAATTGATATTTTGTGATGCCCATTACAGTTTCTTACATTTCCAGATCTGCCCCCAGGCCTTCCCAAAATAAGGTTCCAATAATAATAATAATAATAATAATAATGTACTCCGCCCATCTGGCTGGGTTTCCCCAGCCACTCTGGGCAGCTCCCAACAGAATATTAAAATAGAGTAAAACATCAAACATTAAAAACTTCCCTAAACAGGGCTGCCTTCAGATGTCTTCTAAAAGTCAGATAGTTGTTTACAGTGGTACCTTGTGTTACATACGCTTCAGGTTACAGACGGTTCAGGTTACAGACTCCGCTAACCCAGAAAGAGTACCTCGGGTTAAGAACTTTGCTTCAGGATGAGAACAGAAATCGTGCTCCGGGGGCGCAGCGGCAGCTGGAGGCCCCATTAACGATGGGGGTGGAGACACTCCTTCAGGTATACTGGGCCGAGGTTGTTTAGGGCTTTAAAGGTCAGCACCAACACTTCGAATTGTGCCCGGAAACTTACTGGGAGCCAATGTAGGTCTTTCAGGACTGGTGTTATATGGTCTCTGTGCCCACTCCCAATCACCAGTCTAGCTGCCACATTCTGGATTAGTTGCAGTCTCCGGGTCACCTTCAAAGGTAGCCCCACATAGAGCACATTGCAGTAGTCCAAGCAGGAGATAACTAGAGCATGTACCACTCTGGTGAGACAGTCTTCAGGCAGGTAGGGTCTCAGCTTGCATATCTGATGGAGCTGGTAGCCCTGGACACAGAATTGACCTGCACCTCCATGGACAGCTGTGAGCCCAAAATGACTCGCAGGCTGTGCACCTGGTCCTTCAGGGGCACAGTTACCCCATTCAGGACCCTATGATTTATGGGTTTTCAGTAGACATTATTGCACTTCCTACCTGGACCCACACATACACACACACACACACACAGTGAAACATGTGGGCACTGCGGTTTGTGTCTACATATGCCAGAGCCACATGGTTTTCCCCCCAGTTAGTAACCTCTACTTCTTCACACTGGTCATGGCCACTGGTCCCATCACCTCCTGGCAAATAGAAGGGGAAGAAATGGAGGCAGGGAGAGATTTTACTTTCTTGGGCTCCATGATCACTGAGGAGTGACAACAGCCACAAAATTAAAAGACACCTGCTTCTTGGGAGAAAAGCAATGACAAACCTGGTGTAGCACATATTTAAGACCACTGCCTTCAGTAGGTTTGGGTGCATCTGACACTGTGCTTGATTGCCTTCCTGGGTAAAAGGAATGGCTTAGCATTGGGATAAACAAATAGATCTCTCGGGAGCATTCTGGAAAGGCAGCAAATACTTCTCTCTTTGCATGCGTATAGAAAGGCAATTGTCTTGTTCGGATGATGTCTTGATAGAATATCTTACATCCCCGGAGGAATTCCCTGATGACATGGGGTGGGAAAAGGGAGGGATATAGTTACCTCTCTAAGCAATGGCACCTCTTTTTTCAATAGCCACTTGGAAGGTAGGTGAGGAGGAAACCAACTAGCTTCAAAACGCGGCCATGTTCATAAAACATAAAAATGGGCATGAATTGCCGAGGGGGTGGGGGGACACCACCTCAGAGCAGACCCATTTATATTGTGCTCGGGGGACTTTGAGGACCCGGCCAATCCATGCAAAAACTTGTGTGAGCTCGAAGGGGCCCTGCAAGATTAATCACCACTGTGATGCAGATCCGGTGCATTAGGTGAAAAGATAAATGTGTAAGCCCCTGTGTCAAAACCCATGGTGTGGCCCACATGGTAATTCAGGGTCAGTAATTGAACTTCACTCTAATTATTCTGGAGAGATAATATTAACTTACAGTTGAGTGTGTGAGAGAAGAGTCCATAATTCATCACTCGATGGGGCTCCTCATCGCATTGTGTTATTGAAATATGATGGCTCCCCTTTTATCCTGTCATAATGACAACTGATGTGCTTATTTTCTTTCTCTGTGCCTCCAGGGGATGATGAAATAGTAAGCAAACATTTCTTTCTCAGGAAGGAACAGCACTTTATCACACTGGCTTCGACTCTGAAAAAGCGCTTGCAAAAAATCACAGTTACCAGAACCTAAATTTCTTTCTTCACCCCAGCCTTCTGTGATGGATTATTTATCGACAGTCGTATCAAAAATAGCAAGATATCTTCATCTAAGACAGCCAGGCTTCTTGGTATTTTTTTTAAAAAGAGTACTTTAACTTTTACTTAGTTCAGTCAATAGTTCACCCAGCTGTAGCTGGTTAATCGGTGGGTCTGAGCATTATACAAACATTTTCGATGCCAGTGTTTCACTGGAAAAAGGAAACAGTAAATATAACCTTTCTTTCTGAGTAGTAGCTTTTGATTATTCAGTTGTATATAATCTCCTACTTCACTATCTCAAAAGGCCTTGGATTTTTCTGTTTTCTATCCTTATTCCATTTTGAACTGCTCAGTTGCCTTTTTTAGGCTGCCAATGTGACCCACTGTCCTCAAAAAATGTGGAGGCCTCCGTCATATGTTACTACAGCAATACAACTACTTCTTTATGGCTTTTTCCACATTGTTATTCCAATATTATGGGCAGGGCCAATTACCATACATGGCTCCTTCCTATTTGACCATTGACTGGACTGGAGGGAGGGTAATGATTTGATGAGCAGATACCCTGAGATGAAGCCATTGAGAAGTGGTACAAAATGGCGGGGTTGTAATGAAGCCATTTGTAACATCTAGGAGCTTAGGAGGCTGTACAAGGTGAAATAAATAGAATATAGCCAACTACTCAGGTGGGGTTATTACCACCAATCCCTGTTTTGCCATATTTCTCTGGTTGGGCCGAGAGCACCCTTAAACTTTATAAGTCTTCTCGCTGTAGGCTGTGTTGAGGGTAAGGTGTTATGGGGCATGACAGCAGAGGATGGTTTCTCCAATAAGCATACACATCCACAGCTTTGCTAAATTTCCCAAACGGGAAATTTGATTCTTCTTTGATTCTTCTTTTTAGGAGTTAGAGCGGCAAGACGAAAAACCACCTTATAAAGTTAAGCAAGGTAAGTGCTGTCACTCACACCCCACCAAGCTCCCAAAATTTAGAGGGCTATTTCCCACTCTTCCAAAAATTCCTTCCCACCACTTTTGCGGTGGGTGGAGCAAACGGATCCCTGAATATATTTCTGTGTGCTTGGGTGTGATTTTTATTCCTGTGTTAATTTAATTTAACAAAATGTATCAAGCACTTGTTTGTAATAAAACCTCTAAGAGGCCCACCACGAATATAAATAGTGGCTCCAAGCTACTTCAGTCATGTTGTGTTGTGCTTCTCCACCCATCAGATGCAATGGGGGGCATTGAAAAAGCATTGCATATCCACATCAGCAACAAGATTAGCAGCCTTTTGCTGGATCAAGACAACTGATGGCTGGTTTGGAAATAGGAACTGTTATCATCCTCTCAAATACAGTGCTTCCTAATGGAATCTGCCTGCCTATTCAACTGTCAGGCTGGATCTAGACACGTCAAAGAAGTGTTTCAGTTTAACGTGTTGTAAACCCATATAGGGAAATCCAGTAGGTAAAGACGGGACTCCACAGCGCCATTTGGTGTCACAGTGTTATATCGCATTTGCAACGCATATAAAATGCTTTTTTTCTTTACCAATCCCTCCAAGTCCCCACTCATCGCATGTACAGAGGTCAAGTGTGCATGCTTATAGTAGTCAAATGATCCGTAACATTTTAAACTCCATGAGGAAAGATTGGCTCACAAGTTTAGGTAAAGGAGAGGGTGGGGAATCTAGCTTCTTTAAAACATTTCTGCTTCCTAAATATTGGAGGGATCTGATCAAGTTCACTTAAATTTTGCCTGCAGCAAATGTGGAGGTTCCACATTAATACTTCTGAAGATTTTCAGAGGGAAGCCAAAAGACTATTGAATTTCCCCGAGGTGGTTGCTGCACATGCCTAGGTTAAGACGGCTCCAATCGCGGACTTGTTTAACAAAGGTGAGAGGTGAATAATTACTTTGGTTTCTTCACTGTCTTTCTTAATTATTGCATTTGACCCTGTTGTCCATAGGAAGCATTATAAATTCTGATAAAGTTCCATGAATGGGACATTTTAATGAACTACTCACAGCAGTCACCTGTCAGCAGCAAATATAGTGGCGAGAGCGAGCGAAAATTTATCTCCCCGGCACAATACGTAGCACTGATTTTTCACAGGGACCCAGACTAATTTAACTCTGCTGTTTTCTGAATTAACAAGGCTTGTCCTCAAACCTTTTGACATAGGAGCATTCTGTCCTGGTATTATTCTCTTGCTCACCTCCCCACCCCCCCTCAGGACACACTTTATTTAATCCATCTGGAGCCTGGGTAACCAAGTTCTTTTGCTTTCCCTGACCTCTGTGATTTATGTTTCATATTTCATGCTGTGGTTGGTCTTTCCCCCTTAAATCCCCCTTCTCTCTATTGTCAGGGCTTCCCCTCCTTCTTTGGCCCCCCACTTCCACACACCCCCACCGCCCCGCCTCAAGAAGGAAGGATAAATACTTGACAAGTTGTTTGTTGTCATGCAAGCCCTGACACAGTTGGAGAGGAATATAATTCAATATGCCAGAACCTAAATGCTGATAGATCATTGGTTGCTGGTAGGCCAAAGGGTTGTGCCACTCATAATTTTTCCCCACTGTTACAACCTTTTGCGGAATTTGATGCATCTTTAGGTGGTAAATCATGCCCGGCACAATTTGTCTTTCACGAAATGCAAAAAGTGTAAGTGTACGTGAAGAAGAAAGTCAAATTCTGTGTTTTGTACCCGCCCACACGTGTTCCCCTTTATCAGTCTGTTTGTACATGTATGTCTAAAAGAAAAAAAAATGGAATTGGGGGCAGGTGGAGGAAGAGAAAATGGAACTGAAGGGTGGGGGGGGGGAATAATTTTTAAAAGACCATGTTGGAAATGCAATCTATCTTCTTTGACTCAATGTTTATATCCTTCTTATCAGATTCCTTGTTTAATGCCGCACACCCCCATCCCATAAATCTGATGGAACACAATAGCATTGATAAAACGGAAGTAAATTCCTTCTATTAGTGACTGACAGCAATTGGAGCAAAATTAAGTTGCACTATGATATCGTTTTATACTACACACACACACACACACACACACACACGGTGCAAATAACCTAGTTTGAATAATCACAGCCCATGTCCTTTTTAAATGATTTTTTTCTCCCCCATTTAAAGGGAGGCCTTTGATGTGATAATATTAATTCCCTCTGTGCTGGGAGAAAGGTGGGGGAAAACCTAGGCGAAACGGAAATTAAATGAGTAATGCACTGTCAGTCAATCTTTTAAACCGGCTCCTTATTAACAGCTAATCATTTTGTCATTTTGTCGCTCAAAGAAATGAATTTGATAGGAGGAGAAGGGAATGTTTTATGTTTATTTTCATTAAGCAGAAACAGTTGTGGAAATATTATATTATTATCGAGACACAGTGCATTTTAAGTGGTCTCTGTTCAGTGTGTCGCTATTTTTCTTCCATGAATGGTATCTGATTGCTATAATTTTGAATAATCCCTGTATATTATATATTTATATAAATTGAAATGGATATGCATCTGGGGGTCTATTGTAGGATTCTAGCACTGGAGGATCATTAATGTTTCGTTAGCCTGTTTCTTTTCAACATGTTTATTCAGAAGTAATCAGTGTAAGTTAGCTGGCCATGCAGTGTAAAAAGCAAAGGCTTTGTGCCTCAATTTTAGGAGTGGCCAGACCTAAAGGTCGGTGGACATATTTGGAATATTAAGAGAGTGTTGTGGGCATCTTCACTTCAGTTACTTCTTTCCCCTGGTATAGTTGGTTGGCAATGGGTGCAGGACTAGAGCAAGAAAGTACTTCTTCACACAACATATAATTTCCTTAAGGATTTCATAAGATGTTGTGCGGACCCAACCTGGTACAGTGGTACCTCGGATTACAGACGCTTCAGGTTACAGACGCTTCAGTTACAGACGCTGCTAACCCAGAAATAGTACCTCGGGTTAAGAACTTTGCTTCAGGATGAGAACACAAATCATGCAGTGGCAGTGGGAGGCCCCATTAGCTAAAGTGGTGCTTCAGGTTAAGAACAGTTTCAGGTTAAGAACGGACCTCCAGAACTAATTAAGTTCTTAACCCTAGGTACCACTGTATACACATTAGGGGTGGTAGGATCTGCCAGTTTTGGTTCTCTCAGTTTCTCATTTCTTCAAGCTTAAATTCAGTTCTGCACATCTCTATAGCAAGTTGTGATGAGAAGAAGAAGAAGAAGAAGAAGAAGAAACATTCTCCAGCATTTTACAATCCGTTTCCCCCAAACAAACACATTTTTGTATACAGTTGTGACTACTGTACATATTTTTGCAAGCGATTTCTCCTAATATACAGGTGGCGACCATTTGACATTTCATTCCTGACCCCCGCTCATGACAGCAAAACACACATAAGCCCACCCTGTCGCATTCCACCCCATTTTCGGACCACTTCCAGGTCAGCAGCGATCATGCGCCAATCGGACATACGTAAAATGGTCGCTGCCTGACAATGCATTTTTTGTCTATTAGTTGCATTAATCTGTTCATTTTGGGAGAAATGGAAAGAGTGGCCTCATTGGCTCAGAGGTCCAGTTAACCCCATGAGCATGAGGTGGGCATCTTAGCAAGAGGCAGAAAAAGGCCCTGCAGAAAAGAGGGGGAAAGAGGAAAATCTCCCGGGGGGGGGATTTTAAAAGTGGACTCTATAGTATGGTTACCAGATTTTTTTCAATGAATCTGGGGACTTGGGGGGGGGGGTTGAAGCTGAGTAGCAACAGGGTCAGTAGTGGGCATGGTGAGGCAAAAGACCCTGGGCCCAAGCACACTCGCATATTGTATAAAGGTGCAAAGCCCTTCTTTCGCACCCTGTGAAACATAATGCGCAGAGTGTGTTTTTTTAAAAAAACTGGGCAATGGCGCGCCGCCCACCCGTGACTCCCGAACCTCCCCCGATATCCTCCCCCCTTTGTTTTAACTGATCGGGGGAGGCTCGGGAGTTGTGGGCGGGCAGCCGTTGCCCAGTTTTTTAAAAACTTTGCACATTTATGTTTCACAGGGTGCGCAAGAAGGGCTTTGCACCTTGCCTGGCAGAGAAACTGTGTGCCTTATGCCCCTCCTGGGCAACGGCCACCTACTCGCGACTCCCAAGCCTCCCCTGATCTGTCAAAACAAAGGGGGAAGTGGGCAGGAAATCTGTACTGCCCGACGTCCCCGGTTACCCTTTGACAGTGGCTCCTGAAGCCATCCAGAGCCAACTGCACTACCAGGCTGGCTCCTGGCTGCTGAGGCTGCCGCTGCCAAGTTTCCTGGGGACAGATGTGCAAATCTGGTCTGGCAGAGATGACGAGCAGAATCCGGAACCAGGGAAGAGAAACGGCGGAAGAAGATTGGAAAAAATTTAAGGACTATTTAAAGAAATTTTGTAAAATCAATGAATGTTAAAATGACGTTGGATTTGAAAATAAGTGGTTATCAGCGGTATTGGATAAGTTAAAGAGAGTAAAACTAAAATTTAAGTCAAAATAAGGGAAGGACTTGCTGAATAGCTGATTAGAAATTGGAATACAGAAAGGGGAGGTATGAGGAAGTCGGGGAAGTAAGGTATAAGAAAATAAGATTTTGAAATTGTACTTGTTATATGTTTGTGGTGTTTATGGTATTGTTTTGTTTTGTCTTTGTTGTTATAAAAAATCCTAATAAAAATTTATTAAAAAAAAACCAGATGTGCAAATCTGGGGACATTCTGGGGACAGAATTTGTCCGGGGACAGATTTGCAAATCCAGGGACTGTCCCTGGGAACCAGGGACGTCTGGTAAGGTAAAGGTAAAGGTACCCCTGCCCGTACGGGCCAGTCTTGCCAGACTCTAGGGTTGTGCACCCATCTCACTCTATAGGCCGGGGGCCAGCGCTGTCCGGAGACACTTCTGGGTCACGTGGCCAGCGTGACATCGCTGCTCTGGCGAGCCAGAGCCGCACACGGAAACGCCGTTTACCTTCCCGCGATAAATAGCGGTCCCTATTTATCTACTTGCACCCGGGGGTGCTTTCGAACTGCTAGGTTGGCAGGCGCTGGGACCGAGCAACGGGAGCGCACCCCGCCGCGGGGATTCGAACCGTCGACCTTTCGATCGGCAAGCCCTAGGCGCTGAGGCTTTTACCCACAGCGCCACCCGCTCTACTCTACTCTATTTCCTAGAGTCCATCCCAACACAAGTATCTCCTGAGTTAACCCCCCCAAAAAAACAATTAGCAACCTACCTGAACTCAGTCACCACTATTCTGTCTCTGCCGAGTGCTGTCCTTCCTTCACCCCTGTATTTTTCCATCTCAGAATGGAAAGGAGAGAGGCTGTCATCCTAATCACAGAAGATTTCGGAAAGGGATGTGCTCAGTCTACATGGGTGGCCCAAACTCTGAAGCCTGGTTTCTGGCTGGGTTTTCAAATGTGGTTATTGGGTCCCCTCAAAAGTGTTTATTTGTGACCCATTGGGTCCTTTTTGTGGGCACCGGAGGGAGTATTTGCAGGTGCACTTGACACCCATGGGTGCTGAACTAGCAATCCCCACTATAGAGAGTGTGATGAAGAAACTGCTGCTTGTTATAGCCGTGGAGTTGCAGGACGGTTGTGAATATTATGCACTCACCTGATCAAAGCCCTCTTGTGTTCCTTTGTCACATTCAGGACAGTTTTAACAGACTTCAACACTGTGAGCTGGTCCTAAAAGGAATAGCTGACACTTGCTTTGCTGTTTGATATGCTGCACTGGCTCACTAGCTTGGATGGCCCATTTTTACTCTCAAAGAAAATTCTTGCACCAGCTTTCATTTGCTCTGCAGAAAATACTATTTGGAAGTTTGGGTTGTAGGGGAGCATTTTGCAGTTCATGCAAAAAGTTGAAAGCCATAGGCAATACAGCAAAATGGGAATGCTTTGTCATAAATTTTCCCCATAAGATTCTAAACGTGGTTAGGTGTTTCTTCTGTGGGTTTAAGGGAGGTCAAAAGAGATAGGATTATGACCATGATTTGATAGTCACCTGACAGAGGAAAGTCTCTAGGAAACTTACAACCAAGTTAAAAACATACAAAAGAAATTAAAACATAGCAACCATCAATAATGAACGAGAAGTCTGGTCAAAAATTCTCAGTTGGTGACACACCAGCAAAAGTGAATTTAGAAGCACGTTTTGTGGTTCCTTGTCAAGTGAAATATTATAAGAATTCTAAGAGAAATCAAAAGAGTTTCAGAAAAACTATAACAACTCTTTGATGTGTGGAAGATTTTAGCAGTCAAACACAACAATGCATATTTATTTGTTAGTATATGAAGGGGTTAAGGACCACAGAGTTCTAATTGCTAGAGTAGGCTCAGTGAAGTCATGTGTCTGTGTTGTGCATCCCTAATTTTTAAATCATAAGGGTTATTATATGTTCACAGCCCCAGCTTTTCTTCATGCTCTCTACTGGATTCAAGGCAAAGGATATGAGGTGCACCCAACTGGCAGTCACAAGTGATCACTCTGTATAGGAAGAACCATGTGGTTAACTTTTCAAGTAGGGCAGCTGGTTTTGGTACCCCATTTGGCTGGCCTCCATCTGTCTCAGGAGACAATGGAAGAGGGTGCCTTTAGGGTGAAGTCAAACCACTGGAGATTTACAGTGCCTGCTGTGGCTCTCCTGATACAGGAGAGACATATTTTGTTGCAGCTAGGGCAGATGAAGGTGTCTGGTTGTGCTACTGCAGACGCACAGTGGTGTTTCTTCTTATTGCACTCCTCCCATCAGTCATTCCTTCTCTGGTCACTGTCTACTGGCCAGTAGCAAATATCTCCTTTTGGGGTGAGGTGCTTGAGAGGTTGGTGGTGGTACAGCTTCAGCCATGCTTGGGAGATCATTCACCACCTTGGTTGGTGATATTTGTTGGGAGTGAAATTGGGGGAGTGCAATCCTCTTTGTTCTCGTTGATTTCTTGGCAGCTTTTGTGACTTGTTGACCATGGTCCTTCTTCTGGAGGATCTCAGGGAGATGCTATGGGAGATGCTGAGTGATTCTGCTTGTACCTTCAGAAAGTAGTAATGGGGGGCTACTTTCAGTGCCATGAGAATTGTCTTGTAGGGTTCCACCCCCACCCCACCTGGTTATTTAACAGGGACATCAAGCTGCTGGGAGCTGCCCTTGGGAGATTTGGAGTGATGTGTCAATAATAATAATAATAATAATAATAATAATAATAATAATAATAATAATATTTATTTATATCCCGCCCTCCCCAGCCGAAGCCGGGCTCAGGGCGGCTAACAACAATAAAATAAGACAACATTTTAAAATCATTTCATTAAAAAATTACTTCAGATCAAATTGATGGCAACCATTGGGTAGAGTTCTGTGAAGATTGCCAAAGGAGGGAGTCAGGCTGTGCCCTGGCCAAAGGCTTGGCGGAACAGCTCTGTCTTGCAGGCCCTGCGGAAAGATGTCAAGTCCCGCAGGGCCCTAATCTCTTGTGGCAGAGCGTTCCACCAGATCGGAGCCACAGCTGAAAAAGCCCTGGCTCTGGTTGAGGCCAGCCTAACCTCTCTGTGGCCTGGGACCTCCAAGATGTTTTTGTTTGAAGATCGTAAGTTCCTCTGTGGGACATACCAGGAGAGGCGGTCCCGTAGGTACAAGGGTCCTAATATGTGGATGAAACTCAGCTTTATCTCTCTGTTCCATATGAATCAGGAGAGCACAGGCCAATTTTATGCCACCCTGCTGTATTTCTTCTTTTTTTAGGGGGGGGGGGTGAAGTCTAGGTGGCCACCTTACATCCATTTCAGTGGGGTATATGCAGGAGAACATCCCAGCAAGAGCTGCACAGAGATATTAACCATGTTTAGAAACTCACCAGATTGATGAACGAGATTGCGTCTTGGACTTAACAAGCCTATTTCCTACTATCTTTGTTGTCCTTGTTGCTGCAGTTCATCTTAAGAATTCGTCTGTGTTTATGAGGAAGGAGCATGTGAAGTTTCTTTTCATATTACCGGCTCATTTACATTAATCACCGGCCGTGTTGTGTCTGTGTCATCTCTGTGCCACAGTACTTCATTAACTTCTAACTTCATTACAGACTAGGTTAAAAAGGAAAACGTGCCAGCCGCAGCGGCATCTTTATTCAAATGTGTGACCTTCATGCTTTATGATTTATTAGAGTAATATAGTCGGGGGCAATATCATCTAAACATAACATATTTATCAAGCGGATCTGCTCAGTAACTAGAGGTGATCATGAAGAAATTGAATCCCCATCGCTCATGTTTGGTTCGAAGGGGACTACCGCTTGTATGTTACTGATGAAAATTTGGGTGGTGGGTTCATTTATTTATTTTGACAAATGGTTGGTTTCGTCTCAGATGCCAATTGCTGGGTTGCAGGCCTGCTCTTGGTGAATGTTCAGAATAGCAGAAAAATGATACCACAACAAAGTTCAATTTACCAAAAAGAGAAAAAAAGACTGCTAACAGGGGACAAATATGTAGAAAGTTTACAAAATGATGAACAGTTTGGAAAGAGTGGATGGGAAGATTCCCCCTGCTGTCATCATTCTGAAACTGTAAGCTAAAAAGGTAAAGGGACCCCTGACCATTAGGTCCAGTCATGGATGACTCTGGGGTTGTGGTGCTCATCTCCTTTATTGGCTGAGGGAGCTGGCGTACAGCTTCCGGGTCATGTGGCCAGCATGACTAAGCCATTTCTGGCGAACCAGAGCAGCGCACGGAAACGCCGTTTACCTTCCCGCCAGTATTTATCTACTTGCACTTTGACGTGCTTTCAAACTCCTATGTTGGCAGGAGCAGGGACCGAGCAACGGGAGCTCACCCCGTCGCGGGGATTCGAACCGCCGACCTTCTGATTGGCAAGTCCTAGGCTGTGTGATTTAACCCACAGCGCACCCACGTCCCTGCGAAACTGTAAGCTACCCATTGAAATTGGCCAACTGTAGGTTCAGGAGGGAGAATGTAGTTCTTATCTAAAAAATGGAAATCATCACTAAAAGATGTGGCGGTGACCACTTATTCTGCTTTTCAAAGGAATTAAGCACATTCATGGCATTTAGCAGAGCAATCTGAACCCGCTTTTTGATGGGCTTGGGGGAAGGTTGGATTAGACAGAGATGTCTCTAAGGTATCCTGGCTGGATTCTTGCTACTGAACAAGTGATGTAACTGAATATTTCTTTTGTATGCCCCCCGAACACCATAGCCTTCCTTGATCTGCCTGTCCCCATTCCCCCATGGAAGTGGTGGCTCTGACCCTAAAGGAGTGAGTCAAACTCATTTGGTGGCAGGTCCTCCTCTTCCAAGTATCACTGCAAAACCTTGGCAATTTGATTCTGTGTAAGGCATAGCATGCTGGTGGATGAAGAATTGCCCTGATCCAGGGAGTCTCATTGTTAAGGGCAGGGTACAGCTTCTGAGAAGATTAGTGTGATTCCCTATGTGCTCTGATCAGGTTTTGAGTGGTGGATAGTGAACCTGATGTTCTCTGCATGGATAACTAGTGCATTCTGTGAGCTGAGTGCCTGACCTGAGCCATCAGTCTTAGCTGCCACCATGAATTCTACCACCCAGAGGGCCCTGGAAAAAGTTAAGGAAAAGGCTGCCCTGAGCAGGCTTCATAATCAGACCAGCACACCAGCTCCACTCATCCCAACAAGCAGGAGAGTATGGTATATGTACGCAATTCGATGCCGGTCTTGGTGAGGCAGATCCTGGCATCTCCATCTCTCTCCTGCCCTTGTGGGCCCGGTATGAATTGCATGGGTCTGCAAATCCTGGGCTTTACTGAAGAAAGATGTTGCCACTAGCTGTATACTGCATAGCAACAGAACTTGTTTCCAGACCCGGCCTCCCAGCTCAAAACAGGTAATGTCAGGCTCCTGATGTTCGCCATGCCCCAGGAAAACACTGTTTCCTGAAGAACTGAAAAAAATGACTCTTCTGTGTGCATCTATGTGTGAAAAGTGGCTGGGGCAATTGAATTCCACATTCTCTTCAATATGCCATCGTCTCAAGTTCCCATAGGCCCTCTGGGAATGGTTCTGGGTCAGCGGCTGGTATTGGGGCCCGGGCATTAGGAGTTTTCTTGGTCATCCCCCCAAGAAGTGATACCTTCTAACTTTGCAGAGAATTAGCCACAAAGGGGACTGCCACTCAACCCAACTTGCATTCCTTGTCTTGGCTATAAGAGATAAACTAACATTTAGAAGACATCTGAAGGAAGCCCTGTTCAGGGAAGTTATTAATGTGTGACATTTTAATGTATTTTTGATCTTTGTTGGAAGCTCCCCAGAGTGGCTGGGGAAGCCCAGTGAGATGGGCGGGGTACAAATAATAAATTATTATTATTATTAGTAGTAGTAGTAGTAGTAGTATTGGCTATTGCATCTTAAAAAGCAGAGACATCACCTTGCCAACAAAGGTCCGTATAGCTAAAGCTATGGTTTTCCCAGTAGTGATGTATGGAAGTGAGAGCTGGACCATAAAGAAGGCTGATTGCCAAAGAATTGATGCTTTTGAATTATGGTGCTGGAGGAGACTCCTGAGAGTCCCATGGACTGCAAGAAGATCAAACCTATCCATTCTGAAGGAAATCAGCCCTGAGTGCTCACTGGAAGGACAGATCCTGAAGCTGAGGCTCCAATACTTTGGCCACCTCATGAGAAGAGAAGACTCCCTGGAAAAGACCCTGATGTTGGGAAAGATGGAGGGCACAAGGAGAAGGGGACAACAGAGGACAAGATGGTTGGACAGTGTTCTCGAAGCTATGAAAATGAGTTTGACCAAACTGCGGGAGGCAGTGGAAGACAGGAGTGCCTGGCGTGCTCTGGTCCATGGGGTCACGAAGAGTCGGACACGACTAAATGACTAAACAACAACAACAAACAACAACATTGGCTACTGCAACACCCAGTTAAAACAGACTTTTGATTGGAAAGAAGAAGAAGAAGAAGAAGAAGAAGAAGAAGAAGAAGAAGAAGAA